>LR812525.1:63782702-64017702 GCA_903798195.1 Danio kyathit
CGAGACAAAGACGCCACAGCCACTGCTGAGAAAAAGTCTAGCGAGTGACAAGCTTTACTCAGCCTTAAACTCTTCATGTTTTATCCTGTCTTTCCACACACACACACATACATATATATATATATATATATATATATATATATATATATATATATATATATATATATATATATAAACTTTGTGATGGATGCACACAAAGCTTGTTTTTTGATCTCTTGAACTTCTCTTGCTTTATCACATCCTCTCACCTTCTTATTTTCTTGTTCTTTCTCACATTCTATGTGTGACTAGATGTTATCCAAAACAATGATACTGTCACTCTCAACAACAACAACAATGATGAATCTGCATGTTTATTTCTCAGTTGATGTGTTTTGGATGAAAGCATCTGCTAAATGACTAAAGGTAATGAATAAGACGAATTTCTATGAAAGATAAATTGTCACTTTTTATGTTACTGACACAAACATTACTTGTGCAGTCTAATGAAGGTCTGTTTAATTTGCATGTCTGTAATACTTTGAGTCCCACAGTAAAAATTATGAATAATCAAAATAGAAATAAATGTAATAATATAATTAATTACATTTATGATCCAGGGTTGAAATCATGTACAAAGACTTGCATAGAATTTATACTAAAACATTGCGTACAGACAAAGCTGTAAATGTGCGTATGCAGTAAAAAAAATCAGATGTATGAAACACGTGGAATCCCACACATATTCTCTTTGTACATCCAAATTAACGTGAAACTGAGCGCACATGCACAAGCACAAGCACAAGCACAAAAACCCTCCCTGCCTCCTCCCCTGTATAAATATGGTAATGACTCCACTTTGGCGAAACCAAATGAAAAAGCAATGGCAAAAGCAAGCAAGAAGAGAAACTTCATAGAATGTGAATTGGAGGTGCTCCTATCGGAGGTAGACCAGAGAAAAAATGTGTTATTTGCAAGTTTGTCCTCCGGAATTAATAACAAAAGAAAAAAAATAGAGTGGGAGAGTTTAGCTGACGCGGTTACCACAGTGTGGTCTGAAAATTGCACTGTGAGTGAATTAAAAAAGAAATGGTCCGATGTAAATGTGCAGGTTAAGAGGACAACAGCGGCGCACCGTCAAAGTGTGGACCGAACAGGCGGGGGAACAGGGGATGCTGAACTAACCCCCTTTGAGGAGAGAGCTGTCTCAATTGTGGGTGACACTTTACTGTCTGGAGTAGTATCCGTGTCTGTGGGAGACACAGATGTATTAGAGGAACACTTTGTTAGGGCGGTATAGCAGCATCCCTCCGCTCTTATGAAGGTAGTGCCACCAGCATTTCAGCTGCCCAATCGCATTTGAGCATCACATAATATTTGCACATTTATTGAAAGGAAATGTTTCCGATTGACGTTTGCAAATTCATCTTCAGATGGCGCCTTTATAACAATGTGCATGCAGTTGATCGCTCCGATTACATTGGGAAAACCGGCAACCGATGCAAATTGAGCTTTAATGTTTGGCTGGTCAACTGCATGGAAACCTTATATACTTGCTAGACGCAGATGATCTTGTCCCATACAGCTGGCATTGCATGGCTCAAAGATGACTGGCTTAACCCTGAGCGGTCTGTCAGTTCCCTTTGGAAAAAAAAACCGTTGCCAGGAAACTTTGTTGTTGCGATACTTTGCAGTGTGCAATTTAACATAATTGCCTCTAGGAGTAGCCAATGGAAAAAAACAAACACACACAGGAAATACAAGTACAGCAGACATGAAGTTGGCGCGGACCAACACACATTCTCACGTTAATTTCATCGTTAGTAAATCTAAACGCGAGTGTGAAATCTGGCGTGCGCAAAGTTTTTGTGTGTACGCAGCGTTGATACATGAGGCCCCTGGTGTTTACATTTTTGCCATTTAGGTCTATAAATAACAAAAGTAAAACATTTTAAATGATTACATCTTTACTTGGCGACGCAGTGGCGCAGTGCTGTCACCTCACAGCAAGAAGGTCGCTGGTTCAAGCCTTGGCTGGGTCAGTTGGCGTTTCTGTGTGGAGTTTGCATGTTCTGCGTGGGTTTCCTCTGGGTGCTTCGGTTTTCCTCACAGTCCAAAGACATGCGGTAAAGATGAATTGGGTCGGCTAAATTGTCCGTAGTGTATGAGTGTGTATGGATGTTTCCCAGAAATGGGGTGCAGCTGGAAGGACATCCGCTGCGAGAACAACATGTGCTGGATAAATTGGTGGTTCATTCCTCTGTGGCGACCCAAGATTATTAAAGGAACTGAGCCGAAAAGAAAATGAATGAATGAATGAACATCTTTACTTTAATCATTAAACATTACATAAGATTTTTGTTTATTTGAACATATATTTACAAATATTCCAGTTGTTTCATTATTTTAATATTTCCAAATTACAATGATGTGCTTTCTTTGAATTTGATATAATCACCAGTGATCTAGTCCATACAAGAACTACAAATCCCATATTACCTGTTCACACACACCATTTGCAGTTCACCCACTGATTGCAAACACAGCCTAGTTCTATATAGCTCACACACATCGGGGCTGAGTCTTGTTGGTGTTTATCTACGCTAACATTTCTAAGCATTTATCCAGTCTAGTCTTTCCGCGTGTCAATCCTTGCCCTGTTTTCTGTGTCTTGATTCCTAGCTGCCTAGCCTGACTATTTGCCTGTTTAGACTACAACTTTGGATTGCCTGACTTCTGTTTTGCTCCGGTGTTGACCATTGCCTGCATGACCATTTTGGGTTGAATAAAGTACTGCACATGGATCCTCAACTCCATTGTTCAGCATCCTAATGTTACAGGGCTATTCTTACAATGATAGAAAACAGTTTTGTTTTCCATAAAGGGTGTAATCTCTAACCTTTGATCTGAAGGGTTCAGGGAATCCTCCATGTGGTCTCCCAATGTGACCTTGCAGGAACTCCACAACAGAGAGAGGGAAGGAGAGCTCATCTGCTCTCTTTTCCACTTCAGCCCGAGATAGAGAGTTCTGCACCATAAATTGAGCCAGATCACCCACGATCTTAGAGGAGGGGGTCACCTGGAAATAAAAGTGAGAAGGAGACATAGAGTTTATAGAGTCCAGAGGAGAGCTCTTCCTTTCTGCAAGCTTTAAAACGTGCACAAAACATTTCAGTTGGTTGTATATTTTGCATTACAATTGTGTGAACTGTTAAAAAGAAAAAGAGAATATTAAGAACGTGAGCTCAGACGAAGATGGAGGGGGAAAAATCAGGATCTGAAACAATGAATGAATTTGTGGAAAGGTCAGATCTGGGTGTTCTTTCTTTTTAGAGGGGCAATTCATCCATGAAAATACTGTCATCATCTACTCTTCCTCATGCTTTAATTGTTTCATAGCACACAAAAGATGGTTTGAAAAATAAATGTGGATTCATTTAGGAAAAAAAAAAAAAACAAGATTTGGTTACAAAGCACTGAAATGTAGTAGGTTAAATGTATGTATTGCAGCAAACAAGGACAACATTTTAAATGACTATATTAGTAAATAATAAACAGAGGTGGGTAGAGTCTCCAAAATCTATACTCGAGTAAAAGTACAAGTACTTGCGGACATTTTTAATTAAGTAATCGTAAAAGTAACAATCTTAAAAGTTACTCGAGCATTTTAAAAAAAGCATTTTAATGTTAAAAACTTAATGATTATTGGTTATCAATATCATTAGCCCTCTTAAGCTATATATATTTTTTATTGTCTACAGAACAAACCATGGTATTAACCTAGTTAAGCCTTTAAATGTCACTTTAAGCTGAATAATATAACTTGAAAAATATTTAGTAAAATATTATGTACTGTCATCATGGTAAAGATAAGTATTGTGTTGAGAAAATTTTCTTTCTGTTAAACAGAAATTGGGGAAAAATGTACAGGGGGTTTAATAATTCTGACTTCATATGTATAGGGGGAGGTGTAGGCAATCATAAACTACATAGCAGACCTTGCACCGCCCGCGAAGGTAGCGCCCATGCAACTGTGACCGTTGGGTTTAGAGTAGGGGGAGGTGTAGGCGATCGTCATCCATGTAGCGGACCTGGTAACCTGCGTCATCAAGCTGCGGGCTGCAGCGAGGTCTGTCTCAATGCGGCGCCTCGCAATATTTGCAAACAAGCCATATGAATCATATTTATTATCATTTGACAGTAACAGAAGAACGCCGCCAAATGTAGCAAAGTAAGAGTAAGGATTTTTCTCTAATAATTTACTCAAGTAGGAGTAAAAGTACATTTTTAATGTACTCAAAAAGTACACGTTAACCAACAATTTGACTCAAGTACATGTAACAAAGTAAAAGTAATTCGTTACTACCCACCTCTGATAATAAATGATGTAAAAATTAATTATATTTATATTACTAATAAGAAAAGTTTCCTATTTTTTCATTTTTACATTTCTCAAATCAACATTTGGCAAATAGAATGTTTTTTTTCACTTATTTCATGGAACAAAAGTAAGTAATATAAAGGTTTGATTTTGATTATGTATTAAGCTACTTCTTACAATTTTTAAAACACCAAGGCCCAGTTTCACAAACCAGGCTTAGCTTAAGCCAGAACTAGACCTTAGTTAAATTAGGCTATTAAAGCCACATTTATAAAAATGGCCTTAGGAAAATACATTACTGGTGTGCATTGGAGACAAAAAATGACACTGACATATTTTAAGACATCTCACTCTAAGTTATTTTCAGTTGAGAGAGCTTAAACATGCAATTTAATCCAAGACTAGCCTTAAACCTTGTTTGTGAAACCGGGGGCAAATGTATTAAAGAAAAAAAAAAACAAACAAACTGAAAACAAACAAGCAAAGAACCTCCCCAAATCAATTCAAAAAGTGTATTTAATCAGCTCTAAATGTCATTCAGACAAAAAAGTGACTGCATGAAGTGTTACAGTTTCGAGAGAGAGAGAGATACACAGAACCAAAAAATAAAACAGAGTAAAAGAAATGCATGAAAATGAAAGATTTATAAGGATTCGGAAGAAGGTATAGGGTGCATGGAGAAATAATAATAAAAAAAAAAACTACAAAAGTTAGAGGAATAAAATGTCAAATGTCAGGCCATTTTTCTTTCACATAAATGCTCTGTGAAAAATAGCTTAAGTACAGTAAAACTGCTTGCAGTATAGGCTATCTGAACTGAAATTGCACAGTACTATGATACAGTGATGGTATCATTTATTTTGATTATAGATTATAAAACAGGGTGTTTTAAAGGACATCATTGTATAAGCATAACCATTTTTATAACTTTTTTCCTGTTATGTTGCATGCCCAAAAACATAACCCATTTTAATACAATTAAAAACAAACAAGACCAAAAATGGAGAAAATAAATAAATTGGAGTGACTTTTAGGATTAAGTTTTGTAATTGAGTCTTAGACAAAGGTTATGCAAGGTTAATATCCTTCTTTAAATAAAACACCACAAACATGACATGTGCAATATTTTTTGAGAGCAAAGGATTAAGCTTCTACTGCTGAGACCCTGGGTGACTCCAGAACTGCTGAGACTGTAATAAAACACACTGTGGTGACCTTCAAACTTTTATGTGACCAATGATAAAACTACTTATGCACTAAAATGTCTGTAACATGCACAAAAAAAAAAATGGATTTACTACATTTTTTTAAGGTAAGTGTTTGCAAAAAATTAATTTGTGCTTAATTTAAACAAACAAATTAGTACATTAGTAAACAATGCAATGTAATGTAACATTAGTACATTTAATTTTATTTGTTTAAATTCAGCCCATATAAATTGTTTGCAACTATTTTTTTTCAGTGTGCATGTGTTCTTTGAAATAAGTTAAATGCTAAAACTATTGCATGCTTCAGTTATTTACTAATCTTAGCCAGATAATAAAAAAGAGAAAGTAATTATGTCAAAAAAAGAAAGCTAACTGTTTATATATTATAAAAGTATTATGTTTTTAATATTTATATATATTTTTATTTATATTTATATGAATGTTTTTATATATTTTCAGCCTTATTTAAATATCACTTCTGTCCTCTCATGGCCACATGTACATACACAGAGCTCCTGACAACCACTACAAAATCCTTGTGAGTTTGTGCACACTTAGCAATAAAATGCAAATTTAGATTCGGATTCAGATGTTATGCTGCATGTGTAATTTGAGTCCTATTTTACTGACATATTGATAACTAAGATGTCCTATTACTAGCTACAAAATGTTTTCAAGAGTGCAGTCATAATGTTTCAAAGTTTAATTTCAATATGAATGAAGTTTACCAGGATGATACTAAAAAAGTATTAAACAAATAGTGATATTTTTTTCTCAGAAATGCTACACATTTGTAAAGCTCATTCTAATTATTCACATATTATTATGTGAATTAATAATTAAATAGGGTATGAATAAAAAGACTAAGCTGAAAACAAAATGAATGAATTAATGAAATGAACCCTCAAAAGTGAGAAAATCTAATAAAACAATTTCTTGAATAAGACTCCATTAATCACTCATGTATATATTTATATGCACACAATATTATACCGTAATATTTAATTTATGAATTTATTTATTAAATGCATGCATTTCAATATAAATATAATATTTAAAAACAACAGATTAGAATACAAACAGTAATGTAGAAAAGTATAAAACAGTCAAGTTATATTGCCCTTCGGTGCCTACAATCCCATATGTGGGATTCATTTAGTTTACTTCCTCTGCATCATTAGCCAGGTTTAGATTGTAACTTACAGTATATGTATATATAACTGTTAAAACAGGTCTCCACTTTTAAAATTGTATTTTTTGCTTTATACCAGCACATTCTATCAATTTTTAATAACTATTATAATGTGTACTCTTAACTACTTGTTTAACTACCTGAACAACATTATTGCACTTCATTGCATCATGGTTTTTCTAGAAAACAATTCACTGAAAATACAGTTTGTATATATATATATATATATATATATATATATATATATATATATATATATATATATATATATATGTGTGTGAGTGTGAGTGTGAGTGTGAGTGTGTGTGTGTGTGTGTGTGTGTGTGTGTGAGATTTTTTTGGTCCCTTCAAGGACTTAAAGCTGTGGTATACTACTATTTGAGGAAAAAAATGGATACCACATACTGCACTACTAAAATTGGTAGGCTGAACACAGTATGTTTCTGGTGAAAGATTCAAATTATAAAGATGTCGCCGTGAGTTACTGAAAAATCCTTTAACTTCTGCCGTCAGTTCAAATACATAGAGAAATCAATGGGTTGTTAATTAAGAAGAGGATTTGTTAAGCACCCAGGCACAAAGTAGAAGTCGGTCAGGCCAAGTCACAGTGATGGAGGCTGTCGGGGAAAGTGTTATAAGATGAGACTGAGACGGGATTAAGAAGGGATCAAAAGCGCGCACACACACACACACACACACACACACACACACACACACACACACACACACACACACACACACACACACACACACACACACACACACACACACACACACACACACACACACTGTAATCCTCATGCCCGTCAGTGTTTCCCTCTACTGCTTTTCTGAAGTACAGTAATCCTTCTGTGTACATCTCAGTCTCTCTCTCTGGTTCTGTCTCTTAGTCTTTCCTTCCTACCCTTCTCTCTCTCTCACTCACACACACACATACACCTGCGTTATTATGGAGGGTATCTCTGGCTAACTGACAGGATACATCTGTTTGGCCATCGGCATAGACAGCGAGCGCTTTGAACTCAAGAGAACAGTTTGTGTGTGTGTGTCAGTGCTTGCTGCTGTTTCAAGAGGAACCAAATTAGTGGAGTGTGTGTATGTGTGAGTTGGCGTGTGTCTGTAAGAGTGAAGGGGGTCGCACACTGGATGCGCCACTCGGTCGCGCCACGCATCGCCATGCATTTCTGAATTCTAAACATAGGTTTCTATCAGGGTACACACACCAGCGCCACAAGTCGGCAGCTGTCTGCGGCGCCCAGCCACGACTCAGGACACTGTTCATTTTTCTGCAGCACCACAGAGCGCAGTTTCATTTTAAATCACATGCAAATGTGCGTATCTGGTGTGCGATACTTCCAACTGTCATGTGCGTGCCATGTCGTGGCACAGAGCGGCACATCCGGTGTGTGACGCACTTAAGACACGGAATTGAAAACGAGTCTGTATTATGCTGGCATATATATTAGAAGTGTAATGGTACACTGAAGTCACAGTTCGGTGTGTGCCTCTGTTTTGGTGTCACAGTTCGATGTGGGTACAACAACAGAAATCAACAAATCTCCAGTACTTGCTTTTTATATTTATTTTGAACAGTCAAATGAGTTTTGTCACAAATCAGCTATAGAACTGAAGAGCTGAGAGAGTATGTTATATTTCCGTTGTTTGACAGACGTAGGTGATCGTTATACACTTGTGTCTTTTGCAGCATAGTGTTTTTTTTTAGATGCCACTTGAAGATACAACGATTATTATCAAGTTTCATTCACAGCAGCACTCAGTTTTTTCATACTGTCAGTTCCAGAGTAGTGGACCAAAAAGAAGAACTTAAACGTGGGGCAAGTGTTGCGTGCTTCTTTTTATGGTAGAAACTTGACATGACAACAGGCGCGGTGTCTGGCTTTTTCAGATTCAAAGAGATGATCTTTGTAAATGGTGCTTCAGCTGTTGCACTGCTGTGGTCTTTTCTGTCTAATTCCAGTGATTGCACATCTAAATTGATTGTATTTGTTGTGGGAGTTTGTGAACTAAACTGTGACTCTTGTACCATGATGGCCCAGGTATATACATGACCTCCGTGAAGTTGGCACCCCATAAAAACAAATAAACCCCAAAATTATGTCATTCGTTTGTGCTGGATTTGTGCTGGTTTGTGCCGTTAAAATAAACACTGTATCTATGTTTATTGTTTAGATATTGCCTAATCAAAACACTTCGGGAGCCACGACTTCACTTTCCGCCCCGTTATTTCCTCTAAATCGCACAAAACAGGTGTCATATTCGTTTGTGCTGTTTAGATATAGGCCTAACCAAAATATTTGGTTAGATTTCTGCTAGTTTGTGCAGTGGAAATGAACATAAGATATTTATATTCGTGCACGAATATGTTATTTTTGTTTGCTCACAATTTGTGCACGTTTGTGCTGCAAAAAATATTATTTGTAGGCCTAAAAATAATATTAGATCATTCAGAGGTCTCTCGACCCCAGTTGCTCCATATTTACTAAAATAGTCTCGTTGGTGCGCATTTAATTTGTGCTGGATTTACCTATGAAAGTTTCGTTAGTGCTGCTTCTATTATTAAAATATTGAATATTGAATTAAAGATAATGCATCACCCCAGATGTATGATTTTCTAAAGTATTTTAATTTGTTTGTGCTGATAGAATTTTCGTTTGAGATGCTTTATGTTTTAGATATTACAATAGCCTAGGCCAATATAGGTTATTCTGAGATCTTTTTTTTTTTAAATCAGAAAAAGCATGAAGCCCGACCATCATTTTGACAGATTTAATTACTAAAGTGAAAGGGCTGCTTTACTTTCGATTTCATGGTCATGCATGCTAATTTACATATTTATTATTTTTACATTATTTATATATATTGTGTTAGGTAGGCCTACCACTTTTGATTAAATCAATTGAGTAAAGCAGCTTTAGTGGACTTATTTAATCAATATTTATTTTATGGGGAAAAGTGATTATAGGCCTATATAACACACACACATTTTCTACAGATAAGTTGTTTAATTACAATTATTAATAATAATAATCATATAAAATATTTTTTATATGATTATTAAATTATATAATTTTAATAAAAATAATTATATAATTTGAGCAACATGGGGTGGAAAGTGACATTACACGGTCAAAAAAATAATGCTTAATATCTCAGACTCCAAACGCTCGTTTTTGCGGCACAAATCAGCACAAACGTAGCACAAACGAATAGCATAGTTTTGATGTTTATTTGTTTTTATGGGGTGCCAACTTCACGGAGGTCCACAAGTACAGTTGAATTCATACTTATTAGCCCTTCTGTTAAATTTGAATTCTTTTTTATTTTTTCCCCAATTTCTGTTTAACGAAGATACTTTTTTTTTCAACACATTTCTACATGTTCATTCATTTTTCTTAGGCTTAGTCCCTTTATTCATGAAGGGTTGCCACACCGGAATGAACCGCCAACATATCCAGCACATGTTTTACACAGCGGATGTCCTGCCAGCCACAACCCAACAGTGGGAAACACCAATTCAAATGAATGTGTGTGTTCAGTATATTTGAAATGCAAAGTGTTTACAATGTATATAATACAATAACAATATATATATTTATATATATATATATATATATATATATATATATATATATATATATATATATATATATATATATATATATATATACATACAGTTGAAGTCAGAATTATTAGCTCCCCTGAATTATTAGCACCCCTGTTTGTTTTTTCCCCAATTTCTGTTTAACAGAGAGAAGATTTTTTCAACACAATCATAATAGTTTTAATAACTCATTTCTAATAACTGATTTATTTTATCTTTGTCATGATGACAGTAAATAATATTTTACTAGATATTTTTCAAGACACTTCTAGACAGCTTAAAGTGACATTTAAAGGCTTAACTAGGTTAATTAGGTTAACTAGGCAGGTTAGGGTAATTAGGCAAGTAATTATATAAAGACGGTTTGTTCTGTAGACTATCAAAAAAAATAGCTTAAAGGGGTTAATTTTGTCCTTAAAATGGCTTTAAAAAATTAAAAACTGCTTCTATTCTAGCCGAAATAAAACAAATAAGACTTTCTTCAGAAGAAAAACATCATCAGACATACTGTCATAATGTGTTCCTTGCTCTGTTTAACATCATTTATATATATATATATATATATATATATATATATATATATATATATATATATATATATATATATATATATATATATATATATATATATATATATATATATATATATATATATATATATATATATATCCAGGTCATTCAAGTATTCTATGCATGTAGAAAATTCACATATGGTACAAAGCATACATAATGCATAAACCTAGTATTTTCTTTCAAAAATAGATTCTATTCTGAATATACTCAGACAGAGAGAGAGAGAGAGAGAGAGAGAGAGAGAGAGAGAGAGAGAGAGAGAGAGAGAGAGAGAGAGAGAGAGAGAGAGAGAGAGAGAGAGAGAGAGAAATAAAACATCGAATTTCACCACAAGATCCCAAAGTCCTGCCCACTTTCGCCAAAGCCATGAATTAAATTGATGAGAGATGGTTTGGGACAAACGAGTGCAGGCAGGAACACCAAAAAAAGTAAGACAAACAGTGTGAATTGAATAACAATTGCATGCTGATACACTGGAAGTAAACAGAAACTTCTATTAAGAGAATTCTGACACTTGATTGCATTGAGCGGAAGATAGAAGCAAGCAATGCCAGACATGTTTCAGCTGATCAGTTAATTCAGCCTTAGGGGCAGAGAGCAGCATAGCAGAAGGCAGCATGGGCAAATTACATAGACTGCTGGTATCAGGTTGTGAGGCTTATCATCTGATAACCCGGAAACTCACTATCACACTGATCCTCTGACAGAAAGTTGTTCTTATTATGGTAGGAAATGTTGGACAGTGGCAGAACGTCAGCTCATGGTGTGAAATAAACATTCAGAATTTGCAAATTATAATTGTTTTTAAAATAACTAATTGTTTTTTTAAAAGAACTCTTTAATATGTAATTATTTTAATTACAAGAGTATCCATGATGAAATTACTATTAATTTACATGCAAATTAACAGACACTGCAGCAAAATCTTTATGTTTTTAAAGTTAATTGTTAGGTGTAAATCAACAGGGACAAAAACAACAGAGCTTTTGCTATATACTTGCGGAATTTAAATGAGAGAAAATCCAATAGAAAATAAAAAAAATGTCACTTTATTCACTGGCCTTCAAGGACACTTTTCAGTGTGTGGAAAGGGGAGGAGGAGAGGGGGTCAGAAAGAAAGAAAGAAAAAGTGAGTGGGTGACACATTTGGAATCAAAATGAGATTTTTTGGAGGTCTTACTTTGATAAGGTCTCCCAGCAGCTTGTTGGCTTCTGTATAGGCTTTCTTCACCTCTTTGAACTTGTTACCTAGGCCCATGCTGTGGGCCTGGAAGTGTAGGTTGGTGTACTGGCCCCCTGGGATCTCATTTTCATAAACATCTGCATTACCAGACTTCATTGTGGCAGTGCAGTCGAAGGGAGCATACAGACCACGAGCTACTTCCCAGTACTCGCTGTAGTCAAACACTCTGTCCAGAGAAATCCCTGCATGAGAGAAGAAGTGTGTTTCAAAATCTGCAACAACATTATTATTTAATCAGCACTCTGGATAAATCATGAAACATACTACTTTTCTTTCATAAAACTTTAGTTTATTACTAAAAGATATCAGATTTCAATGATCAGCTAACCTATAACCACACTAACCATGATCCTTAAGATAAATACCAATCAATCAGTAACCGCCACAAACCTCTGAAACTAAATAACTTAAAAAAGTAGGTGGGCACTGTTGAGGGGTGTTACATACAGTAGTTCAGGAATGACTGAATTATTTGACAGTAACTGTTGCAGTTCATGGTGACCAGTTTCTTCTTCCTCCGGAACAAAACATGTAAGTGTAATTAAAATAGTTGCCTCGTTTTCTGTAGTTTGCAAAATAATTATTGCATTGTGTGTTGTAACTTATAGTCGCTCAGCGCGGCTTGTAGTTACTTATCTATTTTACAGTAGATCAGTGCTTGTACTGTGTCTCTCAGGTTGAATCTGTATGGGACAATTCACATATTGTGTCCAAAACCACATTAAAAATGCATCGCGTTCTTCTTCCTTTTAAATGCGTTTCTGAACTCACGATCTGCCGTTTGTCTTTGCTATGGCCAAAAAAATAAAATAAAAATAAAAACTTTTTTTTAGTTGAATCAAAATTTACTTTTCTAGTCATCTCTACTCACAGTCAAACTGACTAAAAATGTTAAGTTCAACTTTGTATAACTTTAAAAAATGTTGAAACCTGATTAACTTAATAATCATAATAATAAGTTAAATCAACATATATTTGCTGTCTTGACTGTGCAGTGCAGAGGTCTGCACAGTATCCTTTATTTAACCCAATAGGCTGTTTACAAGAAACATGAGATGTTATAATTAAAAATAAATCAAATGATGTACATGTGACAGATTTGCCTAAACCAGGTATACCATATTCATCAAATTAATTCCATATTTACTCAAAAAGAAAAATAAGATTTTTCTTAAAAATCGTGAACAAGACACAATGACTGCAAAGAGTAATTAGAGATTAGAGGCATTTAGTCATCTCTAAAGTTACCTTTAAAACCCAGTGAAGACAGAATTATATTATACATCGACTGAGTTGAAAGTATCAATTTAGTTAAATTAATCACTTTGTCCTTTCAAATGGATTTAAGTGGAAGTGTTAGTAGCTCTGTCTGACTCTCTCTCTCTCTTTTTGACTGGCACATTCTGCTTCCCTAGTCTGACATCTCAAAACACACCATCAATCCATCAATAAAGTCCCTGCATAAAGTCAGACTGCAATAATCAATATGGAGTTAATTAAGTCTGATGTCATGAGTGTCATCTTTCCAGTCTTCAGGCCACACACACAAATTATTAACACACTCTTATATGAGAAGCTCACTGCTATTATAACACTCCTGCTGGGTTTTCACCAATCCAACAGACAGTATTAACCAGTCCATTAGGTGAGATCATTGTACATCATGTGCTGCACTCAATGTACTCTATAATACTCTAATGTGTCACTACAGTATAGATCAATGCTCCTACAATTAATGTGTATTTATTAATATGTATGTGTATGTATGCTTCCAGGATTTATAAATGGCAATAAAATATGGATAGGTATACTGATTGGCTGCTTTGTTCATGCTATGTATAGAGCTTGGAGGTGTCAGCACCTTTCTAATTATATCTGTCAGGTTACAGTTGGTACAGATTAAGGCTGTCAATTAAAATACTTAATCATAATTAATGTGATTTTGATTAACATCTTGCTTGAGATTTACAGTCACACTGAAAGCAGCAGCAGATAAGTTTACCTCATTATTAAAAATAAAATAACTGTCACTAGCATAGACTAATATTATATGTATTTATTACAGTTTAGTCCAAGTGCAACTTTACTTGGATTTAGATTTAGATTTTAGGTCAAAACAAAAGTAGTTCAATTAATTCATAGTCTATAAAAAAACTAAATTTACCTTTGAGTCAATTTATTAAAACTATCATTTGAGGGTGATTTATTAATTTATCTGTAACAATTTACAATAATGTTATAGGTATATCCAAAGCAAGATTATACTTTCATCTGGGTTATTTGATAAAGGTTTAAAAAAATAATAAAATTTTTTTTTACTAAAATAAAAAAGTATATATTTACTGTCTCTATATTAAACACTATTTTTACTTTGTGTGAATCAAATGATCACAATAAATATTGATTTATTTCATTGATTTGGATTAAATTAACTTTTATAGTTTGAACCAAAGTTAAATTAGACTTTGAGAAAAAAAAATAGCTGTAAAAAATTACAGTATGTTTTTTTTAAGTTGGTTCAAAGTGTAATTTTTGCAGTGCATGACATAAACTGCTGATTTAAAGTAAAAAAAAAAAAAAAAAGAGTTCAGATGCAAAAGCCGCTAAACGCCACTTCCGCCAAAAATTAGATAATGACATTGAGTGAATGCTTTAGGCACGTAGTACATGTTCAATAGATTTGCTTCAAATCATCAAAATCGCAGCATCAGCGCATTCAGAAATAATAGTTTGTTGGCAAAAGCCGCTAAACGCCCCTTGCCTTTGACAGCAAAAGCCACTATATCCCAAGAACCAATCATAAGCCACGAATCAAATGCTATGTTTCCTGCTGATAAGCCGGCTTTTATGAAGAGACTGTTTTATTCCGCTTTCGGAGTTTGGTGAACTGGATGAGCCTGTTCAACTGTCAGTGAATGACAAATGAAAACATGCCTTACCTCAAAACTCTGTGCATTATATGGAAAAGAAAACACACTGTACAGTTGGAAGTGTAGCATGCATTCATAGCGTTTGTTTGCGCAATGACGCTACTTTAAATGAGTCCGATTTACTACACTTTACTATACTATACAGCAACTGCGTTTCACGAAAGACAGAGTTAAGATGCCGTTCTTTTATCCCACATGGATTCTACGAGGATAAGCAAGGGACCCAGACCTTAAGTATAAAAGTCTAAAATTGTCTGAGAGATATCCCCGTTTTGGCCTGTAGGCCTACCTTGTGTTTTATTTGCTAATTTTTAGTAATTTTTTAAAAGAGATATATAATGTATAAAACTATAAATTAATTGAATTACTTCATAATACCTATATGTCGGATAAGCTTTTTATATTAATGGACAATGCACAGATATTGATGTTTCACAATGTTTTTACATTATTTGAAGTTACCATGCTTAGTTTACAATGTTTTCATTGCTCTACTTATATTAAATCTAAATTCCAAATATCAGAAATGACAACAGATTGTTAAGATTTAATTATTGTCCGTTTTAATGTTATTGATTAATGCATTTACTTGACAGATTTCATTCATTCATTTTCCTTCTGCTTTGTCCCAGGTTTATCACAGCCGAATGAACCGCCACTTACTTGACAGATTTATGTATTTTAGGTGGTTTGTGTATGTGTTTCATTCATTCATTCATTCATTCATTCATTCACTAGTCCCTTTATTAATCTGGGGTCGCCACAGTGGAATGAACCGCCAACTTATCCAACGCTTGTTTTACGCAGTGGATTCCCTTCCAGCTGCAAACCACCTCTGGGAAACATCCATACACACTCATTTACACTCATACAATGAGGACAATTTGCCCAATTCACCTTTACCTGTCTTTGGACTGCGGGGAAAACCGGAGCACTCAGAGGAAACCCACACAAACGTGGGGAGAACATGCAAACTCCACACAGAAACGCCAACTGACCCAGCCGAGGCTCGAACCAGCGACCTTCTTGCTGTGAGGCGACAGCACCTACACCAACACTACCTAGCACCAACACTACCTACACTACTGATGTTTACAGAACAAGCAGGAACCCAGTATGCCTGTAGCTTTCTCTACTCAGATGTGTTATTTTATGTGAAAGAAAACCAAAGACTTCTTCAGGCCGTATAGCAAATCATTCAAATTTGGTGTCTATTAAATGTAATTCTGAGACTACTGTATGGAAAACAGCTAAAACTGTTAAGTTAGCACTTTTAAAGATCCGATCACTTAACAATAAGTCACTTTTAGTCACTTTTGACAGTTGTAGCGCAGCAGTTCTGAATGAAACAGCTCCTTTAAACTTGAAAACTTAAAAGATGTCTATGAGTGTAAACAAGTGTCATTTGGTGACTATTTGTCCTTTGAATATCTGAGTATAGCACTAAAAGGTGCTCCATGCATTTTATTGATCATTATCTACAGACCTCCAAAATATTCTCCAACTTTTATTGATGATTTTACAGAGTTGTTATCAATAGTAACCTCTGAGTTTGACTATTTTACTATTGCTGGGGATTTTAATATTCACATTGATAATCCAGGAATCAATGCTGTAAAAAAAACTCATGACTGTTTTTAACACTTTTGATCTGACTCACCATGTTCAAGGACCCACACACAATCGTGGACACACTCTTGATCTACTTATAAATAAGGGTCCACACATTTCATCGACTGTTGTTAGAGATGTTGCACTATCTGATCATTTCTGTATTTTCTTTGATATATTGATCACTCCAGCCATTAAAGACGGATCTGTCTCTGTCAGAAAGAGATACATAAATGAGAACACTAGTGAGCAGTTTATGAAGGCCATATCACTCGCACCAAGTATATCTGCAGACTCTGTTGACTCTCTCCTTGATTTGTTTAACTCTAAAGTTAAGAATGTCATAGATGACATTGCTCCTGTTAAAGTCAGGAAGAAAACAGCGATGAAAGACGGGGCTTGGAGAAAATCAGCAGCAGTTCAAATGATGAAAAGACAGTGCAGAAAAGCTGAGCGTATGTGGAGGAAGACGAAACTAGTAGTCCACTATAATATCTATAAAGACAGTCTTTATGCTTTTAATGTGAAACTAAAAACCGTTAGGCAGACTTTCTTTTCAACCCTTATAAATAATAACTCAAATAATGCGCGTACACTCTTTGCAACGGTAGAGAGACTCACAACCCCCCCCAGTAGGATTCCCAGTGAACTAATCTCATTTCTTTACTGATAAGATCAACAATATTAGAAAGGCAATCAGCTTATCCAATCAGCCAAATTGTGCCGACGTCAGACAAGCTCAACCACAACTTAAGAAATCAGACATTATGTCTGACTTCATGGCAAATAATGGTAAAATCTTAGAAGAGATCGTACAAATTATGAAAACATTAACCTGCAGTCTTGACACGCTCCCCACATCATTCTTCAAAACAGTGTTTAACTGTTTAGAAATGGATCTCCTAAAAGTGATAAATGCTTCACTTCTCTCAGGGACTTTCCCAAACTCACTTAAAACTGCAGTTGTTAAACCCCTCTTGAAAAAGAGCAATCTGGATAATACACTATTGAGCAGTTACAGGCCAATCTCAAATCTCCCTTTCATTGGCAAAATCATTGAAAAAGTTGTTTTCAACCAGGTTAACACGTTCTTAAACTCCAAGGGGTGTTTAGACAATTTTCAATCTGGTTTCAGAGCACATCACAGTACAGAGAGCGCTCTTATAAAGATAATCAACGATATCCGCCTAAATACAGATTCAGGTAAACTAACAGTGCTGGTATTGCTCGATCTCAGTGCTGCATTTGACACTGTCGATCACAGCCAACTTCTGGATAGGCTGGAAAATTGGGTTGGGCTGTCTGGGACGGTCCTTAAATGGTTCAGATCTTATCTTGAAGGGAGAGGTTACTATGTCAGTATAGGTGACCATAGGTCAAGGTGGACACCCATGACATGTGGAGTCCCACAAGGCTCGATTCTGGCACCTCTCTTGTTCAACCTCTATGTGATCCCTCTGAGCCAAAAAATTGAGAAAGAACCAAATTTCCTACCACAGCTATGCTGATGACACTCAGATCTACTTAGTCTTACTGCCTAATGACTACAGCCCTATTGACACCCTCTGCCAATGCATTGATGAAATGAACAGTTGGATGTGCCAAAACTTTCTTGAGTTAAACAATGAGAAAACTCATTGCATTTGGGAACAGAGATGAGGTTCTCAAGGTGAATGCGTACCTTGGCTCTAAAGGTCAAACAACAAAAAATAAGGTCAAGAATCTTGGTGTGACTCTGGAGTCAGATCTGAGTTTCAATAGTCATGTCAAAGCAGTTAGTAAATCAGCATACTATCATCTCAAAAACATTGCAAGAATCAGATGCTTTGTTTCCAGTGAAGACTTAAAGAAACTTGTTCATGCTTTTATCAGCAGCAGGGTGGATTACTCTACCGGCCTCCTCACGGGCCTTCCCAAAAAGACAGTCTGACAGTTGCAGCTCATCCAGAACGCTGCGGCCAGGATTCTGACCAGAACCAGGAAATCTGAGCACATCACACCTGTCCTCAGGTCTTTACACTGGCTCCCAGTTACATTCAGAATAGATTTTAAAGTATTATTACTTGTCTATAAACCACTAAATGGCCTAGGACCTCAATACATTACAGATATGCTCACTGAATACAAACCTAGAAGAACACTCAGATCTCTAGGATCATATAAACTAGAAATTCCAAGAGTTCAGTCAAAGCAAGGTGAATCGGCTTTCAGCTACTACGCCCCTCGCTGCTGGAATCAACTCCCAGAAATGATCAGATGTGCTCCAATATTAGGCACATTCAAATCCAGACTGAAAACACATCTGTTTAGCTGTGCCTTTACTGAATGAGCACTGTGCTACATCCGACAAATCGCACTATTATGTTTTTCTCTTCTTTTTCATTCTTTTACAACCTGTTTTAACATTTTTATCTGTTTTTATCTGTTTTTTATTATCTGTTTTTATTTTTTCTTACACTTGTCTCTTTTATTCTTGTTTATGTAAAGCACTTTGAATTGCCACTGTGTATGAAATGTGCTATATAAATAAACTTGCCTTGCCTTGCCTTACTGCGCCACTGCTTCGCCTATGTGTTTTATGTTTGGTAAATTTCTAATTGCATCTTTAGTGATTTTCAACTAATTACACGGTCTTGTCCCAATAGGTGGATTTAGAGGGTTTTGCAAAAAAAGCACAAGTGGATTTAGCTGGTTTTGACGCAAAAGAAAATCTATCTTGTTAAAAAACCAAAGAGTTGTCTGGTGACATTTTCGAAAAAAAAAAGTTATTTTATTTACTAGCTAATAACCTTATCATCAGCAAAGGGTTTTGCATCTGAACTCTTCATATATATATATAAAATCTAAATGTTTTTAAGTTTATCTAGGGGGTTATTTATTTATTTCTTTTTTTGCTTATTTTTTGAAGGCAAATTCAATAAAACTGGTTATAATCAGAAACCATGATTTTTCACTTAACCCAATATAAAAATGTACTTTGATTTTAAGATACAGTAGTTTCACTTTTTTCAGTGCAGCACCAAGATCATTGATACAGTGGTTGCCTAGTAACATTAAAGCACAGTGCACTGCTCTTTACTAATGTCAACAAAAAAGTGTGGTGTGTCTTGTGTTTTCAGAATGGAAAAGTGCAAGGCGTGTGATCAGTCACACTCGCAAATATGTTTTGTGCTGTATTTGAACAAACATGGTTCATTTTCAGCTGGAAAGGGTATGAACCTCCAGGTGTTGCAAAAAGCATGAAACTGCGGTGTAATACTTTATATTTACACAGTCCTCAGAATCATGAATGTAATCACAAGAAAACAACATTAACATTGTACCAGACAGGCTGTAAAAAGCATATTCATTGTTGCCAAACTTTTCTAACAGACTGGCCTATTCTGTCAAATCAAAATTTAAAATATGTTGTTGACTTTTTTAAAAGCGGTTATAAAAAGTTAGCATAATTTAGCAATTCTTTTTCAAAATCTAAACTTAAAGATCATGACCGTAACATTAACCTCATTTTGAATGTACAACCCCAAATCAGAAAAAGTTGGGACAGTATGGAAAACACAAACACAAATAAAAATAAAAAAGTGTCCAAATTTGCTTTGACTTGTATTTTATTGCAGACCATATAACACAACACATTTAATGTTTTGTCTGGTCAACTTTATTTAATTTGAATAAATATACATAATTTCCTGTCATTTAGGCCTGTAACCCATTCCAAAAAAGTTGACACAGGAGCAACTTAGGGCTAGTAATCAGCTAGTAATCAATTACATTGAAGCCTATTGACTCGATATATAAACAAGCAGTTAAAATTATGGACTTCAAGCCTATGCGATGGCATCATTGTGATGTTTGATGTAAACATAACCTTTTTAGTTTTGATAGTTTTATTAAACTTAATTTTCTAAAATTGGTTTTTAATGTTTAAATAATCATCGTTTAAATAATTGTCGACAGCTAGCTCTCTGCAACTCTCACATGGTCGCCCACTGAAGCTAAGCAGAGCTGTGCCCAGTCAGTACCTGGATGGGAAACCACAAGGGAAAGCTAGGTTGCTGCCGGAAGTGGTGTTAGTGAGGCCAGCAGGGGGCGCTCAACCTGCGGTATGTGTGGGTCCTAATGCCCCAGTATAGTGAAGGGGACTGAAAGATTATGTGCATCTTAGTTCAATTGCATTTACATTGAATGAACTCTGATGTGATCAATTCTCACAGACAGTACTTTGGGTTAAGTTACTTGAAGAGCGACGAGTTAACATCAATGCTGAGGAACTGCTCTATTCATTGTCTTCAATAAAGTCTTCTCCCCGTAAGAACGTTGGTCAGCTTACTTATTTATGTATTAGATCTAATACATTGGAGCCACCCAAGAACGATTAAGCCAAATACGGCAAAATCTAACAGGACTCTATACTGCTCAGTGAGTGCCGTCTTTCAGATGAGACGTTAAACCGAGGTCTTGACTCTCTGTGGTCATTAAAAATCCCAGAATGTCCTTCAAAAAAAGAGTAGGGGTTTAACCCCGGCATCCTGGCCAAATCTGCCCACTGGCCTCTGTCCATCATGGCCTCCTAACCATCCCCATATTATAATTGGCTTGATCACTTTGTCTCCTCTCCACCAATCAGCTGGTGTGTGGTGTGCAGTCTGGTGCAATATGGCTACCGTTACGTCATCCAGGTAGATGCTGCACACTGGTGGTGGATGAGGAGATCCCCCCCCCCCCCCCATTGTGTAAAGCTCTTTGAGTGTCTAGAAAAAGCATATAAATGTAAGGAAATATTATTATTATTATTATTATTATTATTATTATTATTATTATTATTATGTTCCAATGCTGTTTTCAGATCTAACCAGTAGACATCAGACCTCTTACAGAGTCACACGAGCAACTGCTAATGGTGCCAAAGTCTAAGACCTGATTTGGTCCATTTGTTTTCTCTGTAAAGGGAGTCAAATTGTGGAATGATTTACCTGCTAGCCTAAAATTAGAAAGTAATATAAATATTTTTAGTAGTGTTCTTAAAAAGTTGTCAAAAACAAAACAGCAGTGTTTGATCAAATAGTCTACTATTAGTTTGTTGGATCATGCCGCCTTTGCTTTTGCCTTCAGTAATTATATGTAAAGAATTATAATGTTGTGTATATGTATTTATTATATTTTCATTTTGTCAATTTTTTCAAGTTCTGTTGAGAATTAGCAAGTCTGCTAAAACATTTAAACAAATGCATTGGTTTGTCCAGTGTAATTGTAATGTCCATGTCAAAAAAAAAAAAGGTAAATTGCTTAAATAATGATGTGATTTAAAATAAGTGACGTCAACAGGTGTCTGCAATTATGATTTGGAAAGTCTAGTTCTTTAGGAGCCAAGATGGGCCGAGATTTTTTTTGTTTGTGTTTTCCATACTGTTCCAACTTTTTCTGATGTGGGGTTGTACAAAATCCGATGCTTGTTTGTAGTAAAAAAAACACACCTATTAAAGCCCTTTTTTTTTTTTACTTTTGTGGATCTCCTTGTTCTTTTGCAGCAGTTTGGCTGGAGAAATTCATCATAGCCCTTTGTTTGAAAGGCTATATGGACATCCCCTTACCGCTCCAAGAAAAAGGGAATTGTGACACCCTTACCATTTCACATGAATGTGACACCCTTACCATTTCACATGAAAAAAAGAAAAAAAAAACAGGGGTAGGGGTATGTGAAAGGGCTAAGGGACAGAACTGAGTTTGGGTCTATATCCCAAACAGCAAGTGAAAATTCATCTTGTCCGCAAGCACTTGAAAACTTTATATTCTTTAAACTTCAAATCTCAAAAAAAAAAAAAAAAAAAAAGCAATATCAGCATCTTTGTATAAGAAGCACTTGTTGTGTGCATTGCCTCTTTATGTTGGATTGCTTAATGCATTCTTATGTAGTATATACTGTACATAAGTTGCTTTGGACAAAAGCATCTGATAAATGACTAAATGTAATTCTAAATGTCTTTGAACTGTGGATGAAACTGGCGCAGCCTTGGGCAACCTATACCAACACAGGGAGCACATGCAGACTACACATAGAAAGGTATCCTGGATCAACTGGGACTTGAACCTTCTAAGGTGGTTTCTGGTCTCAGAGCATGGGCAAGTTTGGTTATCTGGTCCTAATTACTCACTAAATCACTCACTCATTTTTGTTTAGCTTATTCTGATCTTTATCACGGGTTGCCATAGTGAAACCATCCAGCAATTGTTAATCTAGTCTGTTTATTGGTTTTAGGTGTTGTATGCACTTTTCAGCTGGGAGACCATCTATTTTAAAACCCACCCGAATCATGCTGGGAGTATAAAGTAATCCAAAGCTAATTTTGTAATAATGCTAGGTTATAAAACCTATAGTGACACCGCAAGATACAAAATCACACTGTGAGAAATGAAGTCATAAATGGGAGACATTATAATCTTGCAATTATAGGAAAGAAAAGGTAGCAATTATGAAATACAAAGTATGCAAACTAAGCTAACTAAGAATGACAAACCATCTTACGGTGGTTTGAGATGATTTTCCAGCAGAGACACAGACAATAATAACTCTGTGGCACATAATTCTAAACATTCTGTTCTCTGACTAATCCAAGGGATGAAACTGAAATGTTCAAAAGTAAACAACGCTAAGAAAATGTTGCATTTTGCATTGGGCTCAAAGGTCAGAACAGTTTGTTCATATTTTGCTGTATTTTTTGGTGTAACGTCAGTGCAGAGTGGAACAACAATTTCAAAAAAGAAGTGTATGTGTGTGTGTGTGTGTGTGTGTGTGTGTGTGTGTGTGTGTGTGTGTGTGTGTGTGTGTGTGTGTGTGTGTGTGTGTGTGTGTGTGTGTGTGTGCGTGTGTGCGTGTATAATGAAAAAGAGAGAAAAGCCTGAAGACAACATAAAGAGCATTATAAAAGCGAACATAAATGGCTTACACATAAAGTAAACACACAGCAATAACATATTTGGTTGTGAAAATGAATTCAAAATATCTACTGAGAATAAAAAGACGGAAAGAAAACGTGACAGATGGCATATGAGAGATAGGTGTTAGTTCAAGTGGTGAGCTTGAAGACTGAATGGAAAAACAAAGAAAAGGAATCTACAGATACAGAATGAAAACAAACATATAGGAACAGATGAGTGTAGGCAAAAACAAATGCACGAAAACAGGAAATCAGGAGAAAGATTAAAAGAAGCAGATGAAAACCTGAAGGGAGAGAAATATGTGAGAAAACAAAATATGAGAAGTGAAGTGTGGCAGGAAGGGAAAGTCAAAATAAATGGAACAGGAGTGAGAGAGAAACATTGAGCACGAAATCATTGGGAAGGCAATGGGCACTGGACAGGACAATAAAGACAAAAATATAAAACAAAACAACAAAAACCGATGCTCTGACTACTGTACAATAAAAGCATGTGAGGGTATTAATAACAAATGGCTCACACAGCTTGCATAGAAACAGTGAGCTAAAGCTAGCATACTACACTGGCAACTTAATTAACCAGTGCAATACACTAGAGACTAGAGAAAAATACAATGAGAGAGAGAGAGAGAGAGAGAGAGAGAGAGAGAGAGAGAGAGAGAGAGAGAGAGAGAGAGAGAGAGAGAGAGAGAGAGAGAGGAATCTTCATGAAAGTCTACATGGCCAATTACCCTCAATAAATACATCGATGGAAAAAAAAACTGTTCTTAATGCAGGTGGTAGAAAAGATTAAATATAGTAAAGTGCGTGTAGATACTGTACTTTAATAAGCAACAGTTTATATCAAAATCAGTCATTTTAATTTGTGTGAATAATTATGTGAGTGTTTGTTTATGTAGTTTGAACATGCTTTAACTAGGGTTAGTCTGGATATACTCTAAACTATTTTTTTTTTTTTACAAGTACCACTAACTGTCAGAGTAAAACTGAATTTTCAATCAAGCAATCTTTTTTTTTATGCATGCGAACACTTATGGTTAAGGATTTGAACAAAGTAGCCTGTGTTAAAGGTCAGAATGTAAATCAATTTGAGACATGACGTGAATGATACCTCAGATTGTGTAGCCACATGCAGCTATTACTTTTATGAATGACAAGCCTTCCAATTTTCACCCAGCAGCAGCACAAAAAAAAAAAAAAAAAAAAAAACAATCTTAAAACGGAAATGGACCAGAGTCATCTAAGGACAACTATTATATAGTACTATAAAGACTTTGTAGTGGGATCTTTTCATGTAAGCTTGTAAACAACCGCCACACCATTGTAACAACTACATAGCATGGAACCACAGAAGACAATTTAGCAACTGCATAGCAATGCTATAAAATCCAGAACATACCTGTCAACCCTCCAGTTTTTCCAGAGATTCTCCCGTATGTTACAATTCTATCCTGCTATCATCCCATAAAGGTATTTTATGGGGTGTATTTCTCCTGTTGTTTCAATCTTTCTATGAAGGGTGGCAATAAACATTAAAGATCCGATCCTCCATATTCGCAACCCATACTGCTGAACCACCAGGGGACGCCCCTTGCTCTTAAATGTGAATCTGTTTTGTGCTTTCGCTTTATTTAGGCATGAAAACATTTCGAAATAAATATAAAAACGGAGGGATTCCCTTCCTTTCCATTACAGGCGTCGTCACTCCTCCTATGCACTCCGCAAAACAGTCAAGTAGCGGTGCATGAGTGTCAGCAGACATGCTCTATAGTGATAAATAGACGCTGCTTCCCAAACAGATTCTGTACACGTCATTTGAAGCAAAGTGTAAGTCTGGGTTTTGGATGCGTGTTTAAATATACACATAATTAATAATAATAATAACATCTAAAGATGTCGATCTTGGTGGGTTTTCTTTCAAACACAACAAATTTTGTCCTAAATGAGCATAAAAAGTTAGAAAAGCAATCGAATACTTTCATTATAATGTTAGATCTGTGCATTTTTAAAGTGACACCTAATGTAATCAAATAAAACATCTAAATGAGAGATTCATTCATTGCTCTTTAATCAGAATATTTAGGTTATACAGTGAAAAAAAGATTTATGAGAATTGATAACTTGATTTATAATAGCTATTAATTTTAAAAGGCTTAACGCTTTGCAAATTTTTTTGAAGCTTTTTCTATAATAATAATAATAATAATAATATTACTGACTGTTTAATTGTTTGGTCACACTTTATTTTGATGGTCCGTTAGTTGAATTTAATATACATTGCAACTAATTCTCAGTAGATTATAAGTAGGTTGTTAGGTTGGGGTTAGGGTTAGGGTTAGTGTAAGTTGACGTGTACTTGCAAAGTTTCTTATAGTCAGTTAAATGTCTGTTGAAGGACTGTTAAATGTCAGTATCAACAGATATTAAGCAGAGAGTCTACTAATACTCAAATGGACCATCAAAATAAAGTGTTACCAATTGCTTATTTACAGTTAAGCAGCTCCAGATGAACGTACTCTATGTAGTAATTTTGTTAATTTTTTTTCATGGGGGTTTTGGTATGATGGAAAAGTGGTGGTGGGCATTAGGGGTGTCAAAATTAATTGTTTCTTCGGTGCACTGCGATGCAGACGTGGACAATTCGGTATCGGTTCAGTAATAATCATAACCGGCTTACTATGGCGAGGGAGGCGAGCGCGAGTGTTTACAACGCTCCAACTACTTAAAAACACAGAAACTCTGCAAAACTTCACTGCGTGTGTGTTTGCTGAACAGTCTTTCACTGACACTTACACCAGTAACTCCTCTCGGCTGTTACAGTGATACTTCTGGATACAGACACAAGCGCACAAGTTTATCATGGATCAACTGTGATAACCGCTGCAGTGTTGCCAGATGTAGCTGACTCATTCCAGCCCAAAAACTATTCAAAACTCACCGAAATGCCTATCCAAAACTGCCCAATCACCGTTTATCAGTGTCACTCATCGGTGAACAGCGCCTGTACATTAAAATATAAAATTGCGTATGGAAAGCATCGTCAATGAACTGTGATGCACCGAGATATCGAATTGAACTGAATCGATGGCTTGATAATCATAACGGAACCGAACTGAACCATGAGACCAGTGTAGGTTCACACCTCTAGTAGGCATCAGTGGCGGCTGGTGTTAAAAAAATGTGGGGGTGGCGCAAACACCAGAAAAAAATCTAACTGTTGGTAAAGTAAGAGTGTAAAAGCCATTTTTCAGGTGATGTATCAACAAACTAAAATATGACTAAAGCATACAATAAATGCAGCACAAATCAGTTCATTTTAGTTCAATTTGGGTTTATTATCAGTAATGAAGTAATCCAGATAATCAGTAAACATGCACACACACACACAAATGTTGCCTAATCACTGGCCAGTAGCACTACTTGAAAATAAATTTTGCTCTCCTTTTTTTCTGGCTTGAAAATTTCTCAATAACCTTTTGGTTAAAGTCAGTCATCTCAGTCACCAGTCTCTTCTCTATTGACAGCATGGCCAATGCATTCAGCCTCTCTTGCGTCAAGCTGTTTGAAACAGCAAACACGGAAATAGTAAAAGGCATGACTTACATCACAACCTGCCAGCCAACTTCGTTTGTCATATATACGCGCGCTCGCCATCACTTGACTACTGGTGAATTTGCAAGGAAGGTCGATCTGGTCCAAGCTTCTTGATTTTTTTTTTCTTCATCCAAACGCCTTGTGGACGGATATCTTTGCAAAGATACAACAGAATTTTCCTTAATCTGGAGAAATTGCATTATAAGCTCTTTGGTGAGAATGGTCCAATCACATAAGGCCAATCATATAAAAACAAATATGATTCGTTCTAACAACAAAAATGGGAGGGTTCGGGACGCAGAGCGCTGCGCCCCAAAGACGATTTAAAACAGGCCAATTAGAGCTTATCGTCATATCACGTCCATTGCAAAAGTTTGTGTACCTACATAGACACCCATTAGTCCGGCGCCCCGCACACATATGAAAAAATATTGTTCATACATTTTTTTTTCAATAAATGTTAGTATGACTACAATAAATGTTAGAATGTTATAATTAAATGAGTTTATTTTGTTAATATTTGTGATAATAAACATTAACATATTAAAGGGGTCTAACTTGAAGGGGGCGGCGCCCCAGCGCCCTTTATTGACCAGCCGCCACTGCTAGGCATATCCCTTATTTTCACATCCCAATGATGACAGGTATGATCCAGAGTAAGCAATATTTTTGATGGGAATTACTGATAAACAAGTCTGAATATTTTCAACCCAGGTTTATTTGGAATAAATGCTCAGGTCTACGTTTTGTGAACTATGAAATACAGGTATGTTGCTCAGACAATGACTGCTTGCAGCTTGTGTTGCCAAATCCACCTGGCTGGTGTGTAAATTTTTGAAAACATCTTGGTTACCGTTGTAACTCTTGTTCCCTGAAGGTGTTATGTTGAATGCTATGTCGGAATGACATTTTGGAGAATTGCCAGATGACCAATCAGTCTGAAGAGTAAAAAAAAGGGCCAATGAATGCCTATGAATTGGCAAGTGCAGCTTCTCACAGGTCCTGAAGAAGAGCAAACCAGCCTTTTATGCTGAGAAGCCAAGTGTGGCTAGTATTTAGCTTGTGATTCAGCCACTGTGGCAACAAGACATAAAGTCTCCATTCCCTCATTTAGGGAACAAGAGTTACAACAGTAACCGAGACGTTCCCCCTCAGATTGGGAACGTGACGTCGGAAAACTTTATGGGGAAAAGTATGTAAAGCATCACGGCAGCTGAATCTGTTATGTGTACGATGAGGTGCCAAGTAAATAGTGTCACCAAACTTTATGGGGAAAAGTATGTAAAGCATCACGGCAGCTGAATCTGTTATGTGTACGATGAGGTGCCAAGTAAATAGTGTCACCAAAGGCACAGCCTTCCAAAATCTCAAGGCCCTTAGTTACCAGAATATGTGATTATTTCGAATTTAGGGGGAGTCGTGAGCAGATTTAACCAAGCTAACATTAGGCAAGGGATTTTTATGCCACATGAGTTGGGAAAGCATTTCAAAGTGGAAGGACACTGTGAAGGCCAATATCTACAGTAATGGGGAGACACTGTGACAATACACAAATAGGGGCAGCCCTGCCCAGGGGAGCTCTACGTATGATTAAGATTGTTAGGTTGTAGGGAAAACATGTGTTCACCTAGGGAGCTGGAACTCACCGTGGCAGACAGATGCGCCTATTAAAAGACTGCTCTAAGAAGACCCTGCTCAACCACTGTTGAATGTGAACTATTTCACATTGCTCTTTTTACCTTTTGTCTGGAATTGTCCTTTGCCGAAAATACGACAAGTACGACACTGTGCATGGCGAGCTTCCAAGCAAACAGACCTCTCAACACAAAAGCCGTCCATAAGGACATACGTTTGTGAGACAAACACATTTGATTTTGGATTACAGTTGCATTTAAGTGGTTTTTGTGGCATTTTTTAAATAACGGTGCAAAAACAATCCTTTATGAGTCTACAACCTGTCATGTTTCACACTATAAGGGAAAACATCACACTACCCCTGAAAATGCAAGCAAATGTATATTGATGCAAATATTTTAGGTTTCCCAAAAATGTAGCCATATTCCCAATGAGCCTGTGTTAAATATTTTCCACATGAAACATAAAACAAAATAGATTTTCTTCCATTTTTTCATATTACAGTACATTCTTGTTTCACTTGACCTACTTTTTATTAGTCCTCCCATAAGGTTAAAATTGGTATCACAGTGTTTACAGTGTGACATTGACAGATTGTTATGTATGATGTGGCTACATAAGAAATCGTCCAAGAACATAAGATTAGCCTCTGGAGAATTAGAAACTGAAGCACAGCGGCCATTATCTAACCATTCTGCCTCAGAGGAACCATATTGGGGGAGACAGAGGAAGGAAAGGCTAGGAAGCGGAGGTATGATTTAACTTTGACGGTAATGAAGTGGAAGAAGGGGAAATAAATGTGTAAGTGCAGTTAAACACAAAATGGGAGAAAGGGAAGGGCAACATGATTCTCTTCTCTGTCATTAGTCTTTGTCCAGTGTGTGTTCACAAATACCCCTCTCTGCTTCAGTAGGTCTTTTGTTTAACACGCTTCTCAGAGCACTGCAATTATCACACTCACACGGACAGTACAGCACACATGCAAACAACTGTATAAAAGCACAAATGTATTGATACATGATGACAGCCTGCTGAGTCCCTTGATTAATGAGCCTTGCGACTTGACTAATTAGACATCATTAATCAATTGGCTGACTGTAACTTAGGAAACATTACCGATGGCCAGCCTGTTTAATTTAAATGCACATGTACTGTACTGAATTCATTTTTCTTTTATATTATTTGGTCTAATAAAACTGCTAAGGTGTTGTGAAAGTAGTTGAACTTAAGACTTCACATAAGGCAAAAAAAATGTTTAAGTTATTTTATTTTTTATTTTTTTATTTCACGAATTTGCTTCTATAACTCATTTATACTTTTTTTTTATCTTAAAGTTATATATTCTATCTTTAAGTTATACATTTGGCCATTTCTGTCATTACTTAACAGAAGGAGAGACAGGAAACAAGAGGACAGATTGCACCAAAATTGGGAAATAACCTCGAGCAAGAAATCAGGTCCCCTGAAGCACTGCTATGTGATATGTCAAGCTCTGGCCACTACCCTATGGCTATTATGAAGCTCTTTTTAATGTAGCATTGTAACACACACACGCACAAACACAGACACACACACACACATAATGCAGATTTTATTAAGTGAAGTTTATTTTTAAATTAATTTCGAGAGGATCACGTGCTTATGATTGCTTGCAGCTGGTCCCGCATTATTCAATTTATGATTCACCAATCAGACGATTCCTAAGCCTAAATAAATACCCTAAGTTCCATATAACAGCCATCTTCAATTTGAAGAATCCCTCCTTCCACCCCTACTCCCCCTCCTTTCCTAGATGGGTGGCACAGTGGCCAGTGGTTAGCACTGTTGCCTCACAGCAAGAACGTCACTGGTTCTAGTCCTTACCAAGCCAGCCGTCGTTTCTGTGCAGAGTTACACGTTCTCCCCGTGCTCACGTGGGTTTCCCCCGGGTTCCCCGGTTTCCTCCCATCGTCCAAAAACATGCTTAATTGACTAACTTAAGTTAATTGACTAATCCATATCGGCACCATAGACATGCTCCTAGTAAGTAGTTATCTCTTAAGAGCAAGCACTATCTGTTTATTAGCTACTACAGCAGGCGAGTTCTCAAGATCTACCTGAGCTCAAACTCCCCTCTCGCCTTGCAAATGAGAGGGAGCCCCAGGCTCAAGGATCTTATGAGCTCAGGGCTCTCTCCCGGGACAGCATGCCAAACCAACTTTATAATCAATCATCAGCTAAGTGAGAACTCTTGATTGATCTTTGGATTTAGCTAATGTTTCTTGTCGACTCACCAGTATCAAGTTTGGTTCCTTTGGTGCAGGCTACGATGGCACCCATGCTCGGTTGAGAAGTCATGCCAGCCATTGAGTCCACAGCTACATCTACTATATCAGCACCTGCTTGTGCACAGGCTAACATAGCCGCGACTCCAGCACCTGCTGTGTCGTGAGTGTGCACGTGAATGGGAATGTCAGGGAAACGATCTCTCAACGCTCCAATCAGTAAACGGCTGGCTTGGGGCTTCAGAAGGCCAGCCATATCCTGAAAAGATAAGAAAGCAGAGCAGCTTTTAGCCAGTTAAGCAAACCCCACAGAAAAGAAAATTCCATTATGATGATCGCTGTATTATTACAGCAGCTGAAACAGAAATATGAGAGCAAGAATGAATGGTACTGTCAATGTCTTCATTCATTACACCCTTGAGCAACAGCCAAATGCAGCTGAAGTTACGCAGCTAAGAGTCCTGACACATAAAATAGAGGCTATAATGACAAGTCCTTCACCTGTGCCTTTGTGAGTGCTAAACATATTATTATCAGGACAATACAGTGTCAATGAGTGTTCTATGTACAGTACTCTAAAAATGTTGTTTCAAGCCAATGTTGGGCCAAATAAGGACAAACGCCAATGTTGGGATATTTTTTTTTCATTCTTCCATTTTTATTCATTCATTCATTTTCTTTTCGACTTAGTCCCTTTATTAATCCGGGGTCGCCACAGTGGAATGAACTGCCAACTTATCCAACATATGTTTTACGCAGCAGATGCCCTTCCAGCTGCAACCTATTACTGGAAAACATTCATACACACTCATTCACATACATATACTATGGACAATTTAGCTTACCCAATTCACCTGTACCGCATGTCTTTGGACTTGTGGGGGAAACCAGAGCCTCTGGAGGAAACCCACATGAACACGGGGAGAACATGCAAACTCCACACATAAATGCAAATTGACCCAGCCGAGACTCGAACCAGCAACCTTCTTGCTGTGAGGCGATTGTGCTACCCACTGCGCCACCGTGACGCTGATGGTTTGTCCATTTCTTGACCCAAATTGATTAAATCAACCCAGCGTTTTTTAGAGTGTATAATTGTGATTACCTTAATAGACAGTATGTGTGTTCCAGCTTTAACTAGCTCATCAGCTAGCTTCAGATAGTAGTCCAGTGAGTATTTCTGTCTCATGGGGTCAGACACGTCTCCTGTGTAAGAAATGGCCGCCTCCACCACACCTCCCGCTGCCCCTGCTGCTTCCATCCCCAAAAGCATGTTGGGAATATAATTCAAGGAGTCAAACACACGAAATATATCCATTCCGTTCTCTTTGGCTACCTCACAAAATCTAGTGAAAAAGAGGGAAAATGGAGACACAGTTTTCAGCACAGCACTTTAACTGTTTCAGAAATTGACATTTATGGTTTTAAAGAGTATGGAATGATGTTTGTGTGAATGCACATTCATAAAAAATCTATCAGACATTTTGGTACCTTTCAGAATATTATGTACTTTCCACCAGGAACAATAAAAAGCTGTTGCATAAGTTGGAAAATGTAAGATGAAAGTAATTGCTAATGTACTAGGGGCTTGTGGGTGGGTGGCTGCAAGAGCATTGCCATGTAGTTGCAATTGTAAGTAGATTTTAGCATGTTGTGAGTTGTATGGCACATGTAAATACTTAAAACGAGGTGATTATATAAGCGATTGGTACAAAACACTAAAATCTGATTTTTCATATAAATTCCATGAGCCCAGGTTTAATAACAAGTTTTATAGCACTATAAATATTAATACTAGTGGACAATAGCAAACAGATATAAAATACCTATAATAAAAACATCACACAAATAAATTAACAATAATTTACTTTTAACAACAACTTAGCATTAGTTTAACTAATTAAGAAAATATATATACGTAGGGGTGCTTGGAAATATATCTTATAAGCTGAATTTGCTACAAATACAAACTTGACCTATTTTGAAAACACATGCAGTTTATGTCTACATGCAGATTACTGCAAAAACTAAATTACATATTAGTTTAATAACCAAACTAACATAAAAACAATGTAAATAGCACAATAACTGTGAAAAGCTCTAAGTCCCTATAGCACAATGTGTGCACTTTCCTCTATTGTGTGTGTATGTGTGTTCATGTTGTGCCTATAAATGTAATTACCTAAATTGTATGAACAAGCCAACAGCACTCAAGAGAAATCAGCTTAATAAACATACTAAATAATGTCTCAATAAATATTTAAATATGTGGAATGTGTTTTTTTTTTTCTGTGAGGGTCAGATTACAAGCAGACGATAGAAAATAACATTAGCCAATAGACATGTGTGTGATCTTACTTAAACACAGCATTATCAGGGTAGTTTGTGTATCCTACAGCATTAGCTCCACGTAGCAGCATCTGAAACGGGACATTGGGAATCAGAGCTCTTAGCTCCTGAAGTCTCTTCCATGGACACTCTGACAGAAAACGCATTGCTACATCAAATGTAGCCCCTAGAGAGACAAAGACAGATATTAAAAACTCTAGTTCACTTACAGGATGAGTAGTCACCATTGAGGTCCATGTTTTTTACCCTAGTATGGAAGTCAGTGGTGATCATCAACTGTCCAGATACCAGCATTTTTCAAAATGACTTTTTTAAGAGTTCAACAGCAGAAAGAAACTCATACAGGCTTGAAAACAAGTGGAGGCTGAGTAAATGATGACAGATTTTTCAATCTGGAAGAGAACTACTCCTTTAAGTTAAAGTCAGCCTGAAGTGATATCAAAGGCTAAACTGATCCTCAGTAAGCCAAAGCACACGCACAGCTGAGGAACATCTAAAAATCTTTGGAAAACACTGAGAAAAGATACTCTGAACATGAACATTTAAGTTGTCAATTCCTGCTTATCTGAAATAAGCACTACTGTGCCCTATACTCCTTGTCAATGATTGGGTTTTAAGAGATGGCTAAAGACACTGTGAATGTGTACATGCCTCCCCAGTTCTCCAGGCTGAAGAGGTTGCTAAAGTTGTGGCTCACAAAGGGAGCAATCTTTTTGAGGTCATGTGTCCTGACGCGGGTGGCCAGTAGGGATTGGTGGGCATCTCTGCAGGTGGTGTCCATCAGGAGAAGACCCTGGTGCTGTCTAATTGCCCTTGCGAAACCTTCAGGACCCTCCCTCAATAAGACTTCACGAAAGCCAATGGGCGGCTCACCTGGATGGAAAAAAGGAAGTGATTTGAATACATGGTATAGAATGAAATCACAATGAAAAAATGGCTGTAGTGTACAATACCTACAAAAATGTGTACAGTATCTTGGCAAGACAATGTATTTGTACTTGTAATGTATTTGTACTTGTAATACTAATTGTAATATTTTGTAAGATTTTTTTTTGTATTTTGTTGTAATTCAGTTTAAAAAAAAGAAAGAAAATTAGCATTTTATATATGAAACTAAAACCGACAATTAGTAGTAGGCAACTGGTAGGAGATTGGTAAGTGGAGAGGGGGTGAAGGGTTGTGTTGTGCTGGTGGCAGTCAGGCCAATTCACAATTGACCGTCAGGCCTAGAGCTCCCTATGGCCAGTCCGCCCCTGACCACATATATAAAATTTTGAGGTATTCCAACAGCATTCTAATACGGTTAAATCATACATTGAAAGTGTGCTTTCTTGAGGAGGGATTTTGGTAACACTTAAAGGGGTGTTCATAAGACTGTCAGGTAACATTATTTTGATGGTTCATTTGAGTATTAGTAGACTGTCTGCTTAATATCTTGATATGCTCCTTTAACAGACATTTAACTGACTATAAGAAACTTTGCAAGTACATGTCAACTTACACTAACCCTAACCCCAACCCCAACCCTAATCCCAACCTATCAGTCTACCTATAATCTAATGAGAATTAGTTGGCAAGTAAATGCAACATAACTTTTAACAAAAAATTAACAAATGTACTAGTAATGGGCGATATAAACGATATGCGATATAAACGATACAAAATTGGCCTACGATAGAGATTCTAATTCTATTGCACTATCGCTATAATGCATGTTTGATGACGCAATCTACCCGCGAAATTAAGAGCAACGAGCTGCAGCCGGCTGCAACGCATCATCTTGAATAAACATGGACAGGGCTCGACAGTGCGACCATTTCGCTCCCATATTTTCTTTTTTAATAAGCTCGATTGATAACTTAATTCACTCGGCCACGGTAAAACAACATGCTCTTCACACTAACTTATGGTGTATTACGTTGGAAATCTATTGTGACTGTAGCACATGCTGACGCTCTCAACAACAGCACTAAGCAACGCATGGCACCGAATGGCGACGTGTCGCACAACTTAAGAGCCTCATGCATGGCATATCGTGGCTTGTCACACAGATTCCCACACAGCGCTTCCCACAGAGATTTTACCTGGGCGGCCGATATATTATTGGGGCGGCCCGGATCTGTGTTCGCGAGAAACTGAGAACACTCTGCCACAGACTCGCATGCTCTGCATGCAGACCCACAGAGACGCGCTGGATACAGAACTGTTGTCCTGCCTTTATAGCAGCTTTGAGAAGAGCGCGAAGACTAAATAGACTGATCCAGCTCATTATTTGGGGTGACAATACATTCTCTTTTCCCTGGACATGTCCGAGAATCTGCTTTCGCTTTCGATATTAATTGTATTCATTTTTGCATTACTTTATAAGCAAACTTTGTCTGGTGCGTCTCAATCTCTCAGCAGCACCAACACTACAGCAGACAGAGAGAGAGAGGGAGAGAGAAAGAGCAGATCAAGACACCAGTTTTAATTTCATTAGGAGAACAAAATGTTTCAAATCAAATGTGTTACCTTAGGCTGCAGGTTAGAAATATGTTTTTATTTAAAGTATCTGCAATACACAATTTTATTTGACTAATTTAATACTTGAAGTATTTTGAGTACAGTGTAAGTTCCTTAACTAAACACCAGTTTTGTTGTTCTCTGCAACTTGGCATTTAGGAACCAAGGACTTAAAAGAAAAGTTTTTCTTTCTGAAAGGCACTACATTTAGTTTATTTATCTGCAACATTGTGTTGTTTAATTACAGTTTTGCTTTTGCACAATAAATGTTCTCAAATCGACATGCAACGTTTCTTTATTTCTTTAACAAAAAATAGCAGTTTGGCTTTCCTATAGGTCTATGTAACCTGTTCTGAAATGGTTCTATTATAATTTATATATCGCAATATATATCGTTATCGCAAGAGGCTGCAATGTATATCGCAATATGGATTTTAGGCCATATCGCCCATCCCTAAAATGTACCATCAACATAAAGTGTGACCGACTGTCATTACACCTTTATAATCTTAACACGGCAAGATTTTATACATGTTTATGCTAACTGTCAATAAGTGTCATAAGCTCAGTTATATAACTTGCAATGGAAAGTGACTTTGTTTGAAATACATCATAACCTGTCTTTGTCACGACAATTTGCAACATAACTGTCATATATCTGTCATTAACATGGTTGTCATGAGACCACTACATACCTTTTCCAGTGGAACAAAATGTAATTAAAATTTCTCAGTAAAGTGTCGGTACTCGAATCATTTTATAACAGCGTCATCAATATTTAATGACATGTAATGGCATTTTAATGACAAAACTTTATTAGGCACACCTGTCCAATTGCTCTTTTACGCAAATTTCTAATCAGCCAATCACATGGCAGCAACTCAATGCATTTAGGCATGTAGACATGGTCAAGATGATCTGCTGCAGTTCAAAGCAAGCATTAGAATGGGAAAGAAAGGTGATTTAAGTGACTTTGAACATGGCATGGTTGTTGGTGGCAGACAGTCTAAGTATTTCAGAACCTGCTGATCTACTGGGATTTTCATGCACAACCATCTCTGCAGAATTTACAGAGAATGGTCTGAAAAAGAGAAAATATCCAGTAAACGGCAGTTATGTGGGCACAAATGCCTTGTTGATGCCAGAGGTCAGAGGAGAATGGCCAGACTGGTTCCAGCTGATAGAAAGGCTACAGTAACTCAAATAAGCACTCGTTACAACTGAGGTCGGCAGAAGAGCATCGCTGAATGCACAACACGTCCAACCTTGAGGCGGATGGGCTACAGCAGCAGAAGACCACACCGGGTGCCACTCCTGTTAGCTAAGAACAGGAAACTGAGGCCACAATTCAGACAGGCTCACCAAAACTGGACGATAGAAGATTGGAGAAACGTTGCCTGGTCTGATGAGTCTTCATTTCTGCTGCAACATTCGGATGGTAGGGTCAGAATTTGGCAACAACAACATGAAATCATGGATCCATCCTGCCTTGTATCAAATGGTTCAGGCTGGTGATGGTGGTGTAATGGTGTGGGAGATTTTTTCTTGGCACACTTTGGGTTTATTAGTACCAATTGAGCACCGTGTCAACGCCACAGCCTTCTTGAGTATTGTTGCTGACCATGTCCATCCCTTTATGACCACAGTGTACTCATCTTCTGGTGGCTACTTCCAGCAGGATAACGCACCAAGTCAAAAAAAGGCAATCATCTCAGACTGGTTTCTTGAAAATAACATTGAGTTCACTGTACTCAAATGGCCTCCACTGTCACCAGAACTCAATCCAATAGAGCACCTTTGGGATGTGGTGGAATGGGAGATTCGCATGATGGATGTGCAGCTGATAAATCTGCAGCAACTGCGTGTCATGTCAATATGGACCAAAATCACTGAGGAATAAATATCAGTATAAATATCAGTACCTTGTTGAATCTATGCCACGGAGGCAGTTCTGAATGCAAAAGGGGGTCCAACTTGGTACTGGTAAAGTATACCTAATAAAGTGTCCGGTAAGTTTATAATGGCAAGTTATGACAAGTTATGTTGTCTTGATAATGATAATAATAAAGTTGTCAGCAGCACGGTGGCACTGTCGCCTCACAGCAAGAAGGTCCTGGTTCGAGCCTCGGCTGGGTTAGTTGGCATTATTGTGTGGAGTTTGCACCCCGCGTTTGCGGTTTCCCCCACAAGTCCAAAGACATGCGCTATAGGTGAATTGGGTAAGCTAAATTGTCTGTAGTGTACAAGTGTGTGTTTACATGAGAGTGTATGAGTGTTTCCCAGTAATGGGTTGCAGCTGGAAGGGTATCCACTGCGTAAAACATATGCTGGATAAGTTGGCGGTCCATTCCATTGTGGCGACCCTTGATTAATAAATAGACTAAGCCGAAAAGAAAATGAATGAATGAATAAAGTTGTCATAAAGACAAAGACAGGTTATGATGTAATTGTTTAGATCAAGTTGTCTTTACAAAGACATCTAAAACAATATAACAAAGTATCAGCTTACACATCTATAGGGCTAGTTATCTACTATAACCGGCAATATTGACTAGATATCTACTATTAACTGTTTTTGCTGAACAGCCATGATGTTGCAGTAATCTGACTGTTTCTCATTGTCAACCAATCACACATCCAACTTTAAAGCAGGTGATCAATTAAATGAGTGCCATTGTAAGTGACACTTCTCAGTGATTTTCTGTTATGCAACGTCTCATTTTGGCAGCTGATCCAAATAAATTTGAAATGAGAAAAGGAACACTACACGAATGTTTGCTGAGGTGAACAGAAAGAAAGGATGTGCTCAGCATACTTACACCAGACAATATTTCTCTGGTTCTGTGAATTGCTTTTCTGCATAGAGCTCGCAGGTCAGAGTCAAAGCTACGAGAACCCACTAACCAACACACGCCGGGAAATTCCTTTTCACAGGTCTCAGATGTGGCAGTTTGAGGGTTCTTTAGTCTAGCAAGCAGGTGGAGGTGCTGCTGATAACTTTCATTACAAACAAAGTTGAACATACTCACTCTCAATACAAATGCAAATAAGGCAAATACCTAAAAACTGTATAAAAATCATGTGGGCTGGTAGCTTTTTCAAGCACAAATAAAATTAAAGCATGCTGTCCGATGAGAGAGGGAGTATGACTTAAAAAAAAAAAAAAAGACGGGGGAGACTGTATTCCAGTAAATAAGACATTGATGCACAGATTTACATATTTCAAAGCATAAATACACCCACACGTGAGTTTAAATGTACATGCTGCTGTGGGAATTTCTCTGTATGGAACGCTGGCAGCAATATGAAAGCAAAGATGAAGGCCAAAGCCTATTTATCGCTTATTGTGTGTCTAAAGCGCACATGCAACACACAATGCTGAAGAGCATCTCATGAGGCTTGGGATACACCTACCACAGATGTGACCTAGTTACACAGACACATGCATTTTTTATCCCATAAAAGACCTTTTCCATGCACACACCTACATACACAACACATATTTGGTTGACGAATTTGTATTCTCCCTTGCTAGGCAAACTGCAATCGGGCCCACTGAGAATGCTCATCTAAAGCACTAACAACCAGGGGAAAGTGAGAAAACTTTTTGGGGATGTGCAAATATATACACAAGCAATCCATCAGGGGTCTTTCGGGAATAAGACAGATTATTTTACACCACATCATGTTCATAAAAACAAGAAAAAAAGTATGCCAATGATAATAGGAGAAAAATGGCTAAATTAACTGCACACGCATATGCATGCGCATATCTATCCCTCGGGAATCTCTCTCTTATGCTCTCACACACGCTGAGGGAGTGCGGTATGCAGCTCACACACACCTAAACCCCTGTAATGAGATTTCTAATGTGGCCGGATCCCTCTTTCATTTGGCAGAGGGAAGGAGAGAAGGGAGGGATTAAAGCTGCATTATCACACTTTTGCCCATCCATAGAGAGAGACAGAGCAAGGAGAGCATGTGGGGGATAAAGGGGGAGTCTCAATGTTTATACAGCTACAGTATAAAGAAGATCAGGTATTCTACTAACATCTGAAGTGATAGCTTTAATGCAGCAAGTGCATTTGTCTAAATAATATCAATAACATTCCATCATGTTCTTTTTGGCTTAGTCCCTTTATTAATCGGATGTCGCCACAATGGAATGAACCACCAACTTATCCAGCATATGTTCTACGCAGCCCATGCCCTTCCAGCTGCAACCCATTACTGGGAAACACCCATACACACTCATTTACACACATTCACTATGGACAATTTTAGCTTACCCAATTCACCTATAGCATGTGTTTGGACAGTGGGGGAAACCGGAGCACCCAGAGGAACTGCCAACTGACCCAGCCGAGGCTCGAACCAGCGACCTTCTTCCTGTGAGGCGACAGCGCCATACTCACTGTGCCACTGTGCTGCCCTCAATAACAATTTATTTAATTCAATTTACGCATGAATGATACTTTTAACTTGATCTTTTCAATGAATGAGTAGAAATGGCTAATAAAATTTCCAAATCTGACGTTTCTAAACAAGACATAATTGATTATTCAACTCAATGACTTAATGATCAGGTTGTAACTGTGAACAGCCCAGTGTAGGGCATGCTTATCTGTAAATCATGCAGATCTGTCTCTCTGTCATAGAAGTCTATTATATGGAGTCACAATAAATTGGAAAACGATGCATTTATTGAATATTTCTGTACAATCACCTTAAGGTCCACTGTGCAACTAATACTAATACACACACCCTCTCACACACACACAAACAACAACTAGGTAAAGTTATATTTTACACTCTGTAAAAAAAAAAAAATCTGTAAAAATGTTTGTAGAAATACGTTTAAGACGTTTACTTAACCTAAATCAAAATGTTCTTCATTGAGTTAAAAAGATTAGTTTTGTGAGCAAAACTTTGCAAGTTCGCCCAAAAAAGCTTTTGCCAACTTGTTACCTTAAGTTGAGTTAATCTCAGACCTCCTCACTTGAAAAAATAAAGGTTGCAATATTACTAACCCTAACAACAATGACAAATACTGTATAATAGTAACACCAATAATAGCAATAATTTTATTATTATTAACAATAACAACAACACAACAAAATACTACTGCAATAATGCTAACGTAATTTGAAATGATTATTTATTAGTAATTTTTTTTGTTTGATTTTTTTAGGGTGATGGGATGTGGGGGTTGGGGCAGCTGCAGAAAGACTTTTAATGTGAATTTTCATCTCACATTTACCTAGTTGGCTCTACAAAGAGAAACTTTTAGTGCACGTGGACTGCTAATTTGTATTTAACTATGCATATATATATATATATATATATATATATATATATATATATATATACATATATTAGGGGTGTAACGGTTCACAAAAATCACGGTTCGGTTCGATACGACACAGTGGTGTCACGGTTCGGTATGTTTTCGATACAGCAAAAAAAAAAAAAAAAAAAAAAAAAGAAAAAAGCCAGAGGATTTCTCTGATTGAAATCTTTTTATTGTATGAAAACTAACATCATAAAAGCACGATCTCTCTTTTTTTTTTTTTTTTTACTTTGAACTAGAGATGTCAGTTTCTACAAAATCCTGTGATCAATGATCATTTAAATTAACGATCAATTAAACTATTAATCGCTTATTCTTATAAACGATCCGTTTAAATGTAGGCTAATAGCCTGTGTTGAGGCTACTGAAGAATGAGCCGAATATGCAATGAATTATGATTCTTGCTTAATCGTCACAACGAAAAAATCCTAAACTAGGCTACAGGCTGAGTAGCCTATGTCAGAGGTGAATGCGGCACACGCTTCTGTTACAGCTTCCCTGAAGAACGAAAGTGAAAGCAACTAAACACTGTTATGCCATAAAATTATTTCATTTTTAACAATCAATTAAATTACACAGCGGTTTTATATCAAAAGTTGATAATAATATAAAATATACTACATTTTGATGGTAAAATAATGATTTAAACGACAGCTGTTATTTCTTAACGAATATGAAACAACACATAGCAGGATTTAAAGCATATAAAGGACTTTATTAAAGCATATAAAGGACTTATTTAGCAAAATGCTGCTCTTTTTATCTTTGTATTTTTTTATCATTTTATTTTTGTTATTTTTAATATTTTTTGTCTTCATAATTAAAGCTGTCGACAAATTCCTGCTTGACATTTTAGAAAATATTTTGCGTAGCTACCCAGTATATATTAAAGATCACCAAGAACAAAAAACAAACACAAAAACCGGTTACATGGCCCCATAAATGTCCAACTTATATTTAACTGAATCGTATAAATGATGAAAATTGCTCATTTTAATTTTAGAAAACATTTGTTATTTTTTTGAGTAAAAACAATATCGACATTTAAGAATCATTTTATTAATTCACTCATTCCTTTGACTTGTTTTATTGGCGCATATACAGGCTATAATTTAAATCAAACAACCGTAAATTGGACCTCTACAATGCCACTAAGCTTTCAAACAAAAGTCCAAAAAATTAAAGAAAGATTGGACTTTATCCGGTGAGGGCCGACACTGAGCTCAGTAAATGTTTTTTGATAAGTTATTAATAATCTGTTCAATAATTCGTTAAAGCCAAAATGAATGGTAATTTAATAAAGGCTATTTAAAAATATATATATATATATATAGCCTATATAATAAATATAGGCCTAACATATTTTTAAATTAAATAAAATAGGCTATTTTCTGAAAAATGCGCCTGTCTGTGTTTATCATTCCATCAAATTAATTTGATCGCAACACCTGTTATTCCAGAACAGAACATTTGAGCTGGTTTCAGTTCTTTTCTTTTTCTTTTTTCTGTAGTTTCATCTTTACAAATAATTTTATTTAATTTGTTTGTTAATTAAATTTTGTTATTTAGCCTATTTTTTATGCAACAAAGTTGCAAATTAATTTGCTACGAGATGTGGCTGTGTATGGTAGTGCCAGGGCGCGTGAACTGCTGCTGAGAGAGAGAGAGAGCGCAATGGAAAAATTAAATTTTCGCATGCTGATTTATGTGAAATTGCAAATACATGACTATAATCGCATTGCAATTTTAAAAATTATTGTATTTTTTCCTTTAGGAGGGAAAGTCTATTTCAATTCATGCTAAAGACACGTGGTGCTGAAGTCCGAAAGTGCTGGTCATGTTGATGTGAACAGCTGAAGCTGTCAAATTATTTTTAGTTTAATTATTATTAATGATGATGATTAAAAATAATAATGCTATTCATTTATTCAATAATGTAATTAAAACATGTAATATATCTACATTAATGCGAAACAAGCTAAATATCGTCTTTAAAGTCGTCATAGGTCTTAGCTCTCTGCGACATCTTTGCCTATATCCTCCTCAATACTCGATATCCTCCATTAAATCAAGTCATTTGACCACAATGTTGCAGAACAGGCTTAACATAATTCGCAGCACTGAACATGTTCCCAGACTGAAAGTGATTGATGATGAGAAAACTCAGAAACCTGTGAGAACGTAGATGTTCACAGCATATAGCCACGACGAGCGATTTTTTTAAATAAAAACCATATTTATTCATTAACTAAATTTATTGCTGTTTGAATACAGTATATCATTATAGATGAGTAGTGAATTTGCAGTAATCTCTCAGACGTAATATACTCAGACAAGTTCTGAAACTCTCACTTAAAACATCTCTGATTGTGAACAATAAACGATCAAATTAAATTGTTAAAATAAAGGAGAAGCAGATCGGTTTGACTGTACAAGGGAAATACCTTCACACTCCCGGTGCTCAATCATTTGCCGTCGGTGTGCAGAGGGGTGATCTGCTGTCAGGCTGCAGGTGGGAGAGGCTGCTGTACGAGGACTGGGCCGCCTGTCAGTGCTCTGAGGCGGGGGAGGGGCCGGCAGCATCTCCCGCAGCTCGTTGAGAAGAGTAGGAACGGTACAGTAATGGACAAAGCACAGTCTATAAAAATCTCCAGTAACACATAAAAAAGTCGCTAGATTTGTCGCTTTTTTGAAAATTTGTCGCTAGGGGGGTCTGAAAAGTCACTAAGTTGGCAACACTGGCGCGAACTGAAGAGCGGGGAGCAGGAGGGGTGAGAGATTTGGGGAGATGGAGGCGCGCGACCGGAAGAGCACGCGCACAAGCACCAGGTTTCAGCCCGAACTGTACCAAAATGCTCAGGAGCGGGGGGCGGATGGGGGGGATTCCGGGAGTTTACCGGGAGACAGAACAATACGGGAGACGGGTCTGAAATACGGGAGACTCCTGGGAAAAACGGGAGTGTTGGCAGGTATGCGGGGAAGGCAGATGTTGCCTGTCACGTCATATGATGCCTTGTTGAGCAATGTTGCACTGAAAACATTATATTCTGTACACTTATTCTCTTTTATCTTTTAGATATTAGTCTGAATCGTTTGGTTCGTAATGCATACCGAACCGAAAGCCTCGTACCGAACGGTTCGATACGAATACGCGTATCGTTACACCCTTAATATATATATATATATATATATATATATATATATATATATATATATATATATATATATATGCATAGTTAAATACAAATTACCAGAATTATTAGGCAAATGAGTATTTTGACCACATCATCCTCTTTATGCATGTTGTCTTACTCCAAGCTGTATAGGCTCGAAAGCCTACTACCAATTAAGCATATTAGGTGATGTGCATCTCTGTAATGAGAAGGGGTGTGGTCCAATGACATCAACACCCTATATCAGGTGTGCATAATTATTAGGCAACTTCCTTTCCTTTGGCAAAATGGGTCAAAAGAAGGACTTGACAGGCTTCGAAAAGATATCTTGCAGAGGGATGCAGCACTCTTAAAATTGCCAAGCTTTTGAAGCGTGATCATCGAACAATCAAGCGTTTCATTCAAAATAGTCAACAGGGTCGCAAGAAGCGTGTGGAAAAACCAAGGTGCAAAATAACTGCTCATGAACTGAGAAAAGTCAAGCGTGCAGCTGCCAAGATGCCACTTGCCACCAGTTTTGTTATATTTCAGAGCTGCAGCATCACTGGAGTGCCCAAAAGCACAAGGTGTGCAATAGTCAGAGACCTGGCCAAGGTAAGAAAGGCTGAAAAACAACCACCACTGAACAAGACACACAAGCTGAAACGTCAAGACTGGGCCAAGAAATATCTCAAGACTGATTTTTCTAAGGTTTTATGGACTGATGAAATGAGAGTGAGTCTTGATGGGCCAGATGGATGGGCCCGTGCCTGGATCGGTAAAGGACAGAGAGCTCCAGTCCGACTCAGACACCAGCAAGATGGAGGTGGAGTGCTGGTTTGGGCTGGTATCATCAAAGATGAGCTTGTGGGGCCTTTTCGGGTTGAGGATGGAGTCAAGCTCAACTCCCAGTGCTACTGCCAGTTTCTGGAAGACACCATCAAGCAGTGGTACAGGAAGAAGTCTGCATCCTTCAAGAAAAACATGATTTTCATGCAGGACAATGCTCCATCACACGCCTCCAAGTACTCCACAGCGTGGCTGGCAAGAAAGGGTCTAAAAGAAGAAAAACAATTGACATGGCTTCCTTGTTCACCTGATCTGAACCCAATAGAGAACCTGTGGTCCATCATCAAATGTGAGATTTACAAGGAGGGAAAACAGTACACCTCTCTGAACAGTGTCTGGGAGGCTGTAATTGCTGCTGCACGCAATGTTGATGGTGAACAGATCAAATCACTGACAGAATCCATGGATGGCAGGCTTTTAAGTGTCCTTGCAAAGAAAGGTGGCTATATTGGTCACTGATTTGTTTTTGTTTTGTTTTTGAATGTCAGAAATGTATATTTGTGAATGTTGAGATGTTATATTGGTTTCACTGGTGAAAATAAATAATTGAAATGGGTATATATTTGTTTTTTGTTAAGTTGCTTAATAATTATGCACAGTAATAGTCACCTGCAAACACAGATATCCTCCTAAAACAGCTAAAACTAAAAACAAAATAAAAATAAAAATTTAAATGCCTAAAAAGATCAAATAATAAACTTTCAAACAATATAACTTTCAAAACAACTGCTCAAATGATAAATCAAAATGCATTCTCAAATGAGAAATCAAATGTATTTGATATTTAATTTTCATTAACAACTCAGTAAAATCCTCTAATAATTAAATGACAAATCAAATGTTCAAACTATAATTCAAATGGAGGAAACAATTTCTGGTTATATAAATTCCTGATTATACACACACAGGTGGAAGCTCATGATAGACTGATTACTAGGACTATAATGACACCTCATTCACACAGACTCTTTGCTGAGTTTTGTTTTTCAAGCATTACAAAGCCTGTTTGTCCTGCCATGTTTTGATGCTTGACTTGTTTACCGTTATTGTTGTTTTGACTCATGTTTCTAATTCTGTGTCTAATAAATGTTTTGTTAACATTTGTCTGTTTTAGTTTTTTTTTTTCAGTTGAACTGTTTGCATGTTCTGATAATGTATTATTTCTTAGTACTAATTTCCAAAATAGTTTTTTGTTTACTCAACTTCAGACATTTTAGGTCAGTGCAACTGATGTTTTCAAAAGTTAAGAACACGAGAAAAAACTAAAGGAAATAATGATAATTTATTTTGTTCAGTCAACTTAGGGTATTCCAGTCCTGCAGACAAAAAATGTTCAGTTGGCACAACTTTAAAAGTTTTGTTACAGAGTAGTTCACCTCTGGCATTTCTGTGTGGAGTTTGCATGTTCTCCCAGTGTTCGCATGGGTTTCCTCCGGGTGTACCGGTTTTCCCCACAGTCCAAAGACATGCGGTACAGGTGAATTGGGTAGGCTAAATTGTCCGAAGTGTATGAGTGTGAATGAGTTTGTATGGATGTTTCCCAGAGATGGGTTGCAGCTGGAAGGGCATCTGCTGCGTAAAACATGTGCTGGATAAGTTGACGGTTCATTCCGCTGTGGCGACCCTGGATTAATAAAGGGACTAAGCCAAAAAGAAAATAAATGAATGAATGAATGAATGAATGAGACAAATAGATTTTTGGTCAGTTCAGCTGATGTTTTCAAAAGTTGAGTGAACAAGAAAAACAAAAGAAAATAAGAATTATTATTTTTTTGTTGTTGCTGTATTGACTTAAACATTTTTACAGTGCAGGTTGGTATACTTTGGTACATGTTTACTTGGAGTTGGACCAGGGCATTCTTTATTTTTTTTTCTTTTTGACTTTTAATAATATAAAAAAAAAGGGTGTATACATGAGGGTATAGATGACACTATTTTCCCTAAATTTCAGTCTGCAGTAGTTCATCTGTTTAAAAACAGTGCACTTTTCACAGAAACAAGCACATATTGCAGTACGATTAGTCATTTATAGCTAAAACTTCTGTTTCAAAATATTTTCCCAGCTGTGTGTTTATGTGTGTCATACCCAGAGAAACAGAAGGAACGACTGGATCAACAGATGATGGTTTGGCTTTTACTGGAATAGGTGTCATGGGTCCGTTTACCATTACGTGACCTATAGAAAAAAGAAGAAAAAAAACAGCAGATGTTTAAACACAAATGCACACATTTTAGGCCATCACAGGTGCAAAGAAATGATGCATGCGCACAAATACTGACCCAGATAGTGCAGGAGTTTCTGGGCTCTGTTCTGTGTAGGTTTGAGGTTAAAAAGATTCTGGTTCTCGTCAATAAACTGTGTGTCAACTGTGGCGTAAAGGAACTGGCTGTTGCTCAGTACATTTTGCAGGAATGGGATATTAGTCTGAGAAAGAGAGAAAGAAAGAAAATCAACAAACAGTTCCAACATTTGATTTAATTGATTTTAATTTGTAGTAGTGGAAAACAACTACTGTATAGTGCATGTCAACAGATGCTCTGCAGTCAACATATGAATGATGATAGCTTGGGATATCAATTTGCTTAATTAATGAACATTTGTATTTAATTCATGTAAAACCACATGCTGTGTCCATGACACCTCAGAATACTGAATAGAATGTTGACATAATTGCATGTAAATACACACATGCAGTAAAAGAGGAAGACATACAGTCAATTACAACAAGTTCACAAATTGATTTTCTTAAATTCTTGAAGAAAGACATGAGCTGTGCTTGCATGTGCAAATCTGGTCACTGCTATACAGTTGCTAAGATATTCTGAGTAGTTTTAGAGTGCAATTATGTGGCTGCTGGGGTGTTGCTATACAGTCGTTAAGGTGTTCCAAATGGGTTTAGATTGTGAATTTGTGGTAGCTAGAGTGTTGCTGTACAGTGGAAATATGTGCTGAGTGGTTTTAGAGCAGGGATGGACAGTTCTGTTCCTGAAGAGATCAGCTCCTTCCCTAATCAAACACACCTGCCCGCAATTTTCAAGTAATTTTCAAGTCTTTGGTTAAATTTTTCCAGGTGTGTTTGATTAAGCATGGAGCTAAACTCTGCAGGACAGCAGCTCCCCAGGAGTGGAATTACCCATACCTACTTTAGAGTGTGGTCATGCAGCAGCTAAAGTGTTCTGAGTGGTTTTATGCCGAGTTCACACTGCACGATTTTAGCCCAGATTTTTATTCGCAGACAGGTTTTGTGAAATCCTTAACAAATGCCTGAAATTGAAGGCAAATCAGTGCTCACTCACGTGAGTGACAGTCACGAAGTGTGATTTATCAAAGACATGTTTTGAAAAAATTGCTGATGATTCCCTGATGCCTCTAAAATATTTGACATGGTAAGTATTTGAATCTATTGGCCATTCAAGATCATAATATGTGATATAAGTTCTGACCGAAAAATGCATCGGTGATGATGAGCCAATGAGAGAGCAAGATATTAGCCAGCAGAGAGTTCCGGGAGGAGTTATACACCACAATCTTAGATTATATGACTTCACACCAGCTGCACATTGCAAAATTATTTTTTGACTTCTTTTTATTTTCTCTTTTCAGAATGTACAGTCATTGATTTCTGTATTTCCTTAACCATTTCCTTCTCCATAATTTTTATTATTTTTTGCCCTTTTACTGCAAATCATGAGATGCGGAGCACAGAGGCCCTTGATGTTGGAGGTTATTAATAATATAAAACCAGTAATACTGAAATGGTTAAGGTGTTTTAGAATGACAAAAATAACATTTCAGATGGTTTACAGTGTGCTCAGCCTGCTGGTTTGTCCATTCACACACATTTTATCATCACATAATCTCTTATAACAAAATCACATGACTTTTTTAATGCACATACTGGAATTAGTTCCGTAAAAACGTTTCCATCATAATTTATGCGTATCTTTGCTTGTCAAATAAAAAGTTTATCCTACTTAGTTAGGCGCATTATGTTTTATATGATGCGCATCTTGTCGTTTCCATCAACCGTTTTTTTTATGCGCATATACAACATGATATTGGCCAGCAGAGAGTTTCGGAAGGAGTTATACACTACAATCTCAGATGATATAAGCTTAAAAATAAACAGAAACAAATAAGAATTATTTGCCAGTCGCAGCAGCTGCACACTGCAAAATTATTTATTGACCTCCTTTTATTCTCTCTTTTCAGAATGCACAATCATTGATTTCTGTATTTCCTTAACCATTTCCTTCTCCATAATTTTTTTTTGCCCTTTTACTGCAAATCAGCGCATAGACCTTTTGAAAGAAAAATTATAAAAAAAAATACTTCTTGTGGGCTACCATTTCCAGTCTTGCACGTGGTCTTGAATTGATTTATTTACTTTTCTTGACAGAGGTTTTGGCAAGTGTTTCTAGTGTAGCCATGCAGTGTCTTTCCTCTTGTCAATAGCTGTGTTTCCATCCAAAAATGTGAATTTATTTTATGCGCAAAACTAGAATAAAAGACGTGCAAATAAAGTGGTGTTTCCATCCAACGAGTCAAAGAGAACAAAATCGTAACTTCCTGAATAACTGGTGCCAAATATTAACAGTAAAAACGGAATTTGCTGCAGTAGAAGAAGCTGTGTGAATCTTTTCTTTATTTAATAAATGATTTGAGATTAAGAAGGCAATCCTGAAACGCAGTGAATGCGCGGTGGCATTTGAAGGCGTTAGACGCAGAGCACAGACGCTCTTGATTTTGGAGGTTATTAATAATATAATAACACTAATACTGAAATGGTTAAGGCATTTTAGAATGACCAAAACAACATTTCAGATGTTTTACAGTGTGCTCAGCCTGCTGGTTTGTCCATTCACACACATTTTTATCATCACATGACCTCTTATAACAAAATCACATGACTTTTTTAATGCGCATAAAATGGTAAAAATGGTAAAAATGTTTCCATCGTAGTTTTTGTGCATCTTTTCTTATCGAATAAAAAGTTTATCCTACTCAGTTATGCTCATGTTTTTTATACGCATTTTCAAAATGTATTCGCATCTTGGCTTTTCCATCGACCGATTTTTTTTTTTATGGGCATATGCAAAATGCACACAATAATAATAATAATAATAATAATAATAATAATAATAATAATAATAATAATAATAATAATAAATTTCAAGCTTTGTAACTCTAAATAATTATTTAAAGTTCTCTTAATTTCTCTTTTCATTTTTTTATTGAATTTTGTTTTAAGTTGGCCTAAACTTGACTCCATATATGACTGTAATTTAGATTCAAAACTACAGACTGTTTAATATAATATAATATAATATAATATAATATAATATAATATAATATAATATAATATAATATAATATAATATAATATAATATAATATAATATAATATTGACATTACCCAATAAATTAATATTTGTAGAGAATAGTTTTTGCTGACTTAATATATATTCTTAACTGAGCACAAATAACACTATTAGTTCTACTTAGAAAATTTTGCTTTCTTTTGTTTATGGATTAAAAAAAGTGATTTGATAAGTTCAAAGGAAGTTATAACTACACAGTTTATTTTCCCACTTGATTTATTATTATTATTATTATTATTATTATTATTTTCCTAAGCCCTAAACTGTAAGATCACAAAGTTGGCGTGAAACAGCTATAATGATAGCAGTTTTGGTGCATTTGCATGCGTATTGTAAGGATGGATAAATCTCTCCATAATATCAAACCCTAAAAACTGCTATGGAGTTCCATGAGGCAATTCTGGCAAGACCAGAATTGGTGTGCAATAAAACAATACACTTTTTAAACTGAGAAGATCAGCCAGGAAACCAGTTGTTCAACTGTCTCGGTCATCTATCCTGAGCCCCCCCTTTCTGCCCTCGACTTTATCTTCTCCACCAGAGCAGCTCACTCACATACCACACAGAATGTCCAAGTTTTTAATATGGTGTAATATTACTTAATATTACTTAAAGGAAAACAATATTACTTCAAGGAAATTAGTTTACAGTTATATCTCCTCTATCTAAGAACCAGAACTGGCAAGGTTGTGTCCGTGAGCAGATGTACCATAGCCATATCACCCTACAGATCAAGACCGGTTACTCACTGAAGCTAAGCAGGGCTGAGCCTGGTCAGTACCTCGATGGGAGACCACATGGGAAAACTAGGTTGCTGTTGGAAGTGACGTTAGAGAGGCCAGCAGGGGGTGCTCAACCTGTGGTCTGTGTGAGGCCTAACACCCCAGTAAAAGTGAAGGGCACACTATACTGTCATTGGGCGCCATCTTTCGGATGAGACGTTAAACTGAGGTCCTGACTCTCTGTGGTCATTAAAAATCCCAAGGTACTTCTCGTAAAGAGTAGGGGTGTCACCCCGGTGTCCTGGCCAAAGTCCCTCAATCGGCACTTTCCCATCATGGCCTCCTAATCATCCTCATCCACCGAATTGGCTCTATCACTGTCTCTTCACTCCACCTATAGCTGGTGAGTGCACTAGTGCTGTTGTCTTGTGGCTGCCGTCGCATCATCCAAGTGGATGCTAACCACTGGTGGTGGTGTGAAGAGCTTTGGGTGTATGGCCATACACAATAAATGCGCTATATAAATACACATTACATGTACTGTAACTGGCCAACATACTGACTCTAAGCGACTTTGGGTAAATGATGAACCAAAAAAATGAAAAGACGAAATGTTTAAAATATAGTGAAATATATAAATTCATTTCTCGTTTATAAATGTGATCAGTTCCTGATTAGGAACACATTTGAAATTTAATGATCACTTGGAATTGAAGTCAGATTAAATTCAGAGCTGGAAACAAATTAAAATAAATTCTAACAAATAAATTTTTTTATATTTTTTAGATGTGCTAGAAAAGGCTTAAACGCATTTAACCTTTACCCATGCTGTTAGTACTGTCACTGGACTAATAGATGGACCCTACAGTATAAATGGTAATCTGTGTGGCGAAAAGTGCAATGTGATGTGACCACGGCTTTAGTGGTTGCACAATGCTGGTATATTGTATGGTTATTTAGAGTATCGTGATGCAGTTGCTAAGGTGTCTTCAGTGTTGTGGTTATGCATTTTATAGGTTGTGCAAATGCAGTTTCAAATGAGTTAGTGGTTTTAAAGTGTGGTTATGTGGTTGCTAGGGTGTCATTATAGAATTGGTAGGATGTTCTGATTTGTTTAGTTTGTGGTACAGTAAATGCAGTTGCTAGGATGTTTCTGTGCAGTTGCTATGGTGCTTATAGGGATTCCAGAATGTGTGCAGTTTCTAGGGAATTGCAATGTATTCCAAATTTAAAGTCTGTGATTTTTTCCATGTGTTATCATCTAATCCTTAGTATGCTCAATACTAGTTATACTTTCTTGAGCAAATACCACTTATGGCAAAAGACAAACAAACAAACAAACAAACAAACAAACAAACAAACAACCAGACAAAATGCAAAACAGAATGCTTAACAAAACATTAAAATGGACCAGTGCCCATAATTGTCCACTTCACCGACAGTGTTGTTTAGTCCTCTCGCAGGCCGTGGGAAGTTTGCATTGTAATCGGTATTGTCTGAAAGCACTCGGTTCTTTCCTGATGGCTGCTAAAAATGCATTAGCATTTCAGACAGCTGCAGTTCAAGCCATAACCGAGCTTCTGCACCGGAATGGGCCCCTAGACTGCAGCTATCAAAACAGCATTGCACACCGCTCACTGCACCAATAAACACTGTTTTAGTATATGCAATGGGGCATGAGACAGGAATGTGTGTTGTATGACAGAGAGAAACAAGTGCAAAGCAAGTATAGAGAAGAGAGATGAGGGCTTGCATGTGTTTTATGCGACACACAGTATGGGATCTAGTAAGTGTAAAGGGAATACAGGAGAAGATGATGTGTGGACGTAAGAATATAAAAAGGATCTTGTAGAAAAAGCAACGATGTTAAATCTGAATTCAATCCCTCTCAGAGTTGACTACAGTGATTTTGTCTCCATTTTGCCAATATCCCCACACACACACACACACACTAAACAAAGACAACTCACATACCTCACACACTGTTTTCTACAATTGGATCAAAACCCAATTACCCAGAAAAACTTGACAGAAAATTGGGGATTTCTCCAGAGGATTCCAATGGAAGCTGAGGAGTTAATGGGGGATTTAATGCAGTTTTCCCTCCTGTTCTTTTTCTGCTTGGATCTCATGTGAAGAGTGATGAACAGTTATGAAAAGATCAGTCTGACAGAACACATATGAAGTGCTGAATGAAAGAAGGACTGGGAAAGGAACTGTGATTACAAAAATACATTGAAAAGGAGGAGAGTTTGGCTGAGAAATGTCTTGCTTTTCCTGTCTTCTATTGCTTTGTCACTGTTGCTCTAATTTGACTGTTGTTCTTTCCTGTGAAGCCCTGCAGGGTCAAATTCAGTCTTTGCCTTTGCCTTTTTGGCCTCATTTAACAGATTGGCCTTCACAGCAGTCTTATCTCTCAATTTCTCTTAAATTGTTTTCTGTTTTATCTTGTCAGTCTGTCAGAGTTAGTCTCTTGTGTCTTTTTGCCTCTGGAATTCATTATAACTGCTCTTTGATTCAATTCCACCCCATTCAATCCAGTTCAGTCATTGTTTTATTTTGGTTCAATTCTATTCAATCCAACTCATTACTCTTAATTAAATTCAGTTCAGCTGGACTCAATAAAAACAAATGATTTATTTTTATTGCTTACTACTATTGTTTTTGTTTCAAATTAGTTTGGTTTGTCTTCATTTATTATTTCTTATAATTAATTTGATTCAGTTCAATAAAACTTGACATCAACTCAACTAAGTTAAGCGGAAGTCACACTAGAGTTTGAGCTTGCGAAATTCTGTCATACGGCGCTGCAAAAAGGGGCGGGATTAAACAAGATGATTAGACATTAAAAAAGCGAGTGATTGCTCCATGTTTTAAATTTCTGTTCAGAGAGGTCATGTTTTGATCCTGGATTGGTCTCACGCAGTCAATGATGCGATTTTGCAGGTCAGAGTTCACCAAGCTTGAACTTTGCACGGCAGCGAAATGCGAAACTCGACGCATTTCCAGTGTGACTGCGGCTTTAAGGTCTGTTTGACTTGATTTGAAGTATTAGTATTCATCATTAATGATTTACTGCGATTAATTTCAGCGTGAATCTTTCATTAAGCTTCACTCATCATTGAGTTTGTTTCAACTCCACTCATTATTGCATAACTGCTGAACATTTATTTAATCTAAAGGAATACATGTAGTTCTGAACAGTGATTCATTTTCATTTTGGCTTAGTCCCTTTATTAATCAGGGGTCACCACAGTGGAATGAACCACAAGCTTATCCAGCATATGTTTTACGCAGTGGATGTCCTTCCAGCCACAACCCAACACTGGGAAACACCCATACACTCTTGCATTCACACACATACACTATACAGCCAATTTAGCTTATTCAGTTCACCTATACCGCATATCTTCGGACTGTGGGGGAAACTGGAGCACCCGGAGGAAACCCACGCCAACATGTGGAGAACATGCAAACTCCACACATAAATGCCAACTGACCCAGTCGGCGATCAGACCAGCGACCTTCTTGCTGTGAGGTGATTGTGCTACTCACTGCGCCACTGTGACACCCCAACAGTGAACATTTTGTAATCCTCCTAGCATTCCAAACCTTAGAACTTATACTGTACAGTATATTCATAATTGGAACATAAATGTGTCAATATCCACTGAATGTCCAAAAAAAAAAATCTTAATTCATGCAGTTTAGTCCAATTAAAATGTAAAGTAAACATTAATTATAACTAATAAATAAATTATAACTAACCTAATTAATTTTCAAACATTTTAACATGCATTTCTGTATAAGATGTAAGCTATGTTTTTGATCTGATCAGAATTTATATGAAAGAAAGATCGGTTCAATACATAATGCAATAAAGTCCTTTAAAAATCTAATAAACTGCTTGATTCGTATGGATTACCTTCATGATGAAATTGTTTTATGCTTATGAAATCACATGAGTAAATAAGGAAAAATCTAATCAAATAAATAGTGTACACTGTTAGAAATGAACATTCAAACCAGGATTTTACTATAGCAGTGATGCCACAGAATAGCCATTACTGCTTTTCCCAAAGAACCTTTTATTTCCTAGTAATAATGAACATTATTATTTTCCATTTTAAAGAACCTTGTGAAATGGATGCCAAAAGCTCTCCATGGAATCATCCATGTCAGTAAAGAAGCTTCATTTTTAAGAGTGCTTGTAATACAATCTGCAGCCTTATATATATATTGTCACAAGTATGCAGGAGACCCAAATGCAAGTGAATGCAAGTAGATTTATTAAACAGGCATAACAGGAATAACAGCTGGTATAGATCTCACCAGATAACGAGAGTTAGGATAGAGCCATGATGCATCTCTCAAGGAATTCGTCAACGCTTAACAGCGGTAACAGTCTTTCAATGAGACAGATCCAGGGAGACCTCTCATAGAATTCCACAATGCCAAACAGCGGTCGCAGTACTTCGGTGAAATCAAACAGTGCTGACAATTCCAAAAGCAACAGTCTCTATGATCAACTCACCACCAGCGGATACAGCGGAAGAGCTAAACAGGAACAGACACAGACGGGAAACAACAACGAACTGACAACAAGAGATGCGAACGCTGAACAGAAATAGGTGCAGTAATGCGCTGCACCTGTGGTGTGCTGATTGACAGCTGAGCACGTGACTGCCCAGCTGACAACATGTAAACACAGACAGCCATGCGGTCCCAAACACACAAACACACACATACTACGCACACACACACACACACACACACACACACACACACACACACACACACACACACACACACACACACCACACACACACACACACACACACACACACACACACACACACACACACACACACACACACACACACACACACACACACACAAGAGGAACAGACAGATCCCCAACCGTGACATATATATATATATATATATATATATATATATATATATATATATATATATATATATATATATATATATATATATATATATATATATATATATATATATATATATATATATATATCAAACAAGACAGCCTATGATAAAATCTACAGAGGATGAGAAAAAATACTCATATCTCTCAATTTGCAAATGTCCATTATTTCCATCTGTCCAAGTGTTCTGTGTTTAGGAACCAAAGCCAAAAAATTACAGATTTTATAGAGAGAAATAACAAACTGAGAAACATCAAAGACAGATCTGACCCCATCTCACAGAAACTCTTGCTCTCTCTCTCTCTCTCTCTCTCTCTCTCTCTCACACACACACGCGCACACGCACACGCACACACACACACACACACACACACACACACACACACACACACACACACACACACACACACTAAATGTTAGATATATTGGACATTTATTAAGCTCTTTAAACTTTCAAACAGCCTTGTGGCAAGTGAGCCTATTTTTGGTCTCCACAAAAAAACTTCATTTGAAGAAGGAGTAACATAAACAGACAAACAAACAAATTACCACAAATGAATACAACTCTGTGTAAAATAAAGGTTTGAGAAATTTTAATGAAAGGCCTTTATTTGTCTGTCTAGTGGAGCGTGATAAAGTATAGGCCTGTCAGCATAACTGGCATCTGTTCAAGAACAAACACAGTTCTTGAAAATAAATAAATTAATAAAAACTGCACAAACATAACAAACATATGTGTTCTTTCTATAAGCCATTAAAGAATGAATAGAAGCCTGTCAAGTAATCCATCATTCCATCTCTCTCTCTCTCTCTCTCTCTCTCTCTCTCTCTCTCTCTCTCTCTCTCTCTCTCTCTCTCTCTCTCTCTTTCTCTATGGTTTTATTAGAAACCTGATAGGAACAGCTAAACTGGTGGTGTGGAAAACACTAAAATAATTAAGGTTTACCAATAGTCAATACAGATTCTAAGTGGTTAAGTTATGAATAATGGTTAATAACAGGAAAGTTAAAGATTGAATTTATAAGTTGACAAAAAAAGTATGTGTTGTTTTTGTGAAATATGTTGTGTTAATAAAGTGTTATGTGTGGTACATGATAATAAGCTTGTTTTAAATGTTACATTTTGTAACTTTTTGAGAGCGTCTGTATTAATAATTAAATTATTCAGAATATGAAGTAAATTGTACAAATAAAAGCATCCCAGGTTCATTCTAAACACGTGCCTCTATATACATTTCTGGAGACCGTCAAATACGTCCCAGGAGGTACGTTTTTTTGCAATTTTTGTTTTCGCGAATCCACAAGAGGCCGCTGTGTACGCTTTTTGAGATCTCAAATTTCTCTCGGGAGCGCTATTCGCACCTGCTGTTCTCTCTTATATCCACCAGAGGCCGCTGACGACTGACTGTTTGACTGACTGAATGACTGACTGACTGACTGACTGACTGACCAATCGACTGACCCACCCTCCCCCTCTCCCTAAACCCAACCAATAGTATTTTTAAAAGCACAGAATGACCCGCCCACCCACTTCCCTAAACCCAACCAACAAATTTAAAAAGCAATTCAGAAAAAGAAAAGTCCTCATCTGATTTTTTTACCACATTTTCACCCTGTTATTTACTTGTTTATTTTATTTTTCGGCTTCTGTTTTTGTCTTTCCCGCTTTCTGGAACTATTTTTCACTGGACTCGAACCCCGTCATCGTAGTTAACTCCTCTCTGCATCTTAAGTCCACTGACGTACATGGTGAGCTAACTGGACAAACTGGTAACAGCAGAAAAGCCGTCCATAAGGAGGTAAGCGGTCAGCTGGTAAGCGTGAAAAGGAACGGCGTCATCCCACCCCATATCGTTCATTTAAAAAATGAAATGCAGCCATATGTACTTCTGGCTACATAAATCACGATCTCCAGAAATGTATATAGGGCTACGTTTTCAGAATGAGCCTATGTTGAATCAACGTCTGGTTAAACCTCTCTCTTTCTTATTTTAACTAAACTCCAAAAGCCTCTTTGGTAAACAGACAACAATTTTCCTGTCAAGATGTTCACCAGAGACTTTCAATAGGAAGCAAACACTGTTAAAGGGGAAATGAAGCACTCAGTCAAGTTTACCTTATTTTGTACATTTTATTCCACTTTAATGAAAATATAATAAACAAACTCGATTAATGTAACCATTTAGCAGAAAACGGCATGTTTTACTGTAGATTTTAGACCTAGGGCGCCGCCATCTTGGAATATCGCTGTCTCTGACGTCACGGGGTTGGTTTGCGGTGATAAGCTGAACGGACACAATAGAAGTAAAGGAGTGAACGCGGAGACTGGACAGCCTAATTTAACCCAATGCGTGAAGTTGTGGGCGTGGAGCTGCTGCAAATACAAGCATCAGATGTGTGTCTAATATAAAAGTATATAAATGTATTCTACTTTCCTTTTTTCCTCCTTTAATCACCGATCATTTGATGCGCTTTGATTCACTCTCTGTATTACTCTGCCTGACTGGGTTTCAAACGTGACTGTAACGGACTAAACACGGACACTGAACAGCTTAATTTAACCCAATGCATGAAGTTGTGGATGTGCATCACAGAGCTGGTGAAAACACAACAAATACAAGCATTTAAGTGTCTTGAGTTGTGTATTTTTCTTTTGCTAATACCTCTCGTTTGATGCGCTGTGGTTTAACTCTTTCACGCTGCTCACTGCCTGGCGAGGGGATTTACATTCAGACTAATGCAATGATTTAAATCATACATGACTTCATGCTTTACTAAGTCACGTCTGTCTGGATTGTCAAGACATATTCCCTCTTCAAGTCCATAGACTCGATCTCTCAACATGTATGAAGGATAAAAACCTGCCATAAGAAACACCGCGCTGATCTGAGTTTGGTTTAAACACGAGCAGAGGCGAGGGGGTGTAGCGGTGAAAAGTGAAAGTACCCGCCCCCATGACGCTTACACCGGACCTAGTTGAAAACCACAGTATTGGGAGAGTGAATCATTACTGACGTCATGGGGGCGGATACTTTCACTTTTCACCGCTACACCCCCTCACCTCTGCTTGTGTTTAAACCAAACTAATATCAGCGCGGTGTTTCTTATGGCAGGTTTTTATCCTTCATACATGTTGAGAGATCGAGTCTATGGACTTGAAGAGGGAATATGTCTTGACAATCCAGACAGACGTGACTTAGTAAAGCATGAAGTCATGTATGATTTAAATCATTGCATTAGTCTGAATGTAAATCCCCTCGTCAGGCAGTGCTGGAGCAGCGTGAAAGAGTTAAACCACAGCGCATCAAACGAGAGGTATTAGCAAAAGAAAATACACAACTCAAGACACTTAAATGCTTGTATTTGTTGTGTTTTCACCAGCTCTGTGATGCACATCCACAACTTCATGCATTGGGTTAAATTAAGCTGTTCAGTGTCCGTGTTTAGTCCGTTACAGTCACGTTTGAAACCCAGTCAGGCAGAGTAATACAGAGAGTGAATCAAAGCGCATCAAATGATCGGTGATTAAAGGAGGAAAAAAGGAAAGTAGAATACATTTATATACTTTTATATTAGACACACATCTGATGCTTGTATTTGCAGCAGCTCCACGCCCACAACTTCACGCATTGGGTTAAATTAGGCTGTCCAGTCTCCGCGTTCACTCCTTTACTTCTATTGTGTCCGTTCAGCTTATCACCGCAAACCAACCCCGTGACGTCAGAGACAGCGATATTCCAAGATGGCGGCGCCCTAGGTCTAAAATCTACAGTAAAACATGCCGTTTTCTGCTAAATGGTTACATTAATCGAGTTTGTTTATTATATTTTCATTAAAGTGGAATAAAATGTACAAAATAAGGTAAACTTGACTGAGTGCTTCATTTCCCCTTTAATGCATGCACTGTCCATGGTGCTGAAAAGAGTTTGTGCACACGAGACAAAACAAGGAAGTGTGTGATGGTGAACGTGACACTGTCTCTGTGATTAATTGTCTTCATTTTTAATTCGCATGTGTTATGGCAATGGTGTGAAAGTGCTATGACTAAATGTGTGTGAAGTTGGGGGCGGAACTAAATATAGAGGAACACAAAACATGCAGAAAGACTCACTTGCCTTCCGTAGGGTGGGGGTGGAGGCCCTTCTGTACAGTGTGAAAATAAACAGTGGTTGACTTATATGGGCTTTTCAGCGGCCTAATGCAAAACCAATACCGCCGCTTCAATAGTATTAGGACACTTAAGACACTTTAACAAATGTATAAATGTCTTTGCTGGAGACTATATTAAATTAATACCATATCAGTCAAGGGCTTGCATTAGGGTTTTTTCATTTTATTTTATAGATTTTATTTTAATTTACAGAGTTTTCTTTATTGATTTTGCCCAATACATGTCATTTTATTGTGTGCACTCACTCGGGTGACTAGTATTTGATTCATATTTGTTTGTGTGCAATGTCTATCTGTTCATCTATGTTTACATTTAAAGATCATTGAATATTCATTGTGAATTAATCTTTAAGACCATTTTTCTTAAACACAATCATATAAAACAACAGTTTTCAATATCCATACAATCAAAAAATGACGTTTGCTGCTTGTTTAAACTTATTTTTATTGTAATAATAATAATTATTAATTTTAGTTATAGTAATTGTTATTTTACTTATTTAAAGTTTTTTTTTGGCAAGATTTAATTGTTTTTGTTCAATCTTTATAAATTTGTAAAATCAGTTACTTTAGATGATTTGTGTTGGGATGTGGGAAAAAAAGTCATTTATTTTTATTACATTTGTGTCTTTATTTTTTATTCGAAAAAATGTTTAGACTAGCAACAGATTAATCAATCTTTTTTCTTTTGTATGATACCATATATTAACCAGACATACTTCTTCTTTCTTACTGTGTTGCATATTTCTTAGAAGGAACTGATGACAAGAGGGAAATAGCAGGATACGAATAAATATACTGTAGTGCGGGGGGCCTTGCTCCAGACTTCTGTCTAACAAGAAGTCTAGACATGTCACAAGGAGCTGGATGCTTGTAGAAACTGTAAAATATATTGAAGATGCACTTAACTGTTCAGTTCTGATATGCAGAAAAGGGGTTGCAGAAAGAGGAAGTATGTTTGGGTGCAACAGCCAAAGGACTGCAGAATGACTGATAGGTGATGTTACACCAAAACTCTACATGTTAATATCAGTTGTGTATATATGCTGGAGTGAGGGAAATGTAAATTAGTTGCGAACCTCCTGAATGTCATTTTTGTATTGCAATATGTTAATGTAACCCTGAGCTCTGTCCTCGAATTATTCATTTGTATCTAATAAATTACTAATATTTTTGACATTGAAGAAAACACTCTCCTGACCTTTTTTATTGAACATGGATGAAATTGGCTAGATATTCCAACAGGGACAACATGAAGGAATTGTGTGAAACATGTCATTTGACATACCTGAATATTGGCGAATATGGAATACAATAGGATTCTCATAATGTAGTTTCACACAGATGGTTGCTTTTTTAATCAATGCATTTGGATATTAATGTTGCTCATTAGTTATGACTACAAGATATCAGAAGAATCACACAACCTACCGCAATGTCTTTATAATTGTTCACCAATTAATGATAAACAATGTAAAACTGACAGTTTTTGTGCACTTCATAAACAATGACTTGACAATGACTGGATAAAACACAACACAACAGATTGAAATGAACCCAAACGAAACAAAACAAAAAAAACAACCCAGGCTCATTTTGAAAATGTACCTGTGGCAAGTGGGCAGGGCCAAGAGCCATGGAAACGGAATGAGGCCGGAGGTTGAGTGGTGATGCGAAACACCTGAGCCACACACTGGTGAGAGAGGACGAGAGAGGACCAGGCCCGGACACTTTATGTTTTACTTTTACTTTCAGTTTGATGGCAGTCTCCATCTGAGCTGCCGTCTGTTTGTTTTATTTTTTCATTAAAAATTATTTAAAAGTTTGTCGGATCTCCGCCTCCTTCTTCCCGATGGCCAAGCGGCCATCTAGCTTCATTACAGTATCGCTATATACATTTCTGGAGAGAGCCAAATACATCTATGGAGGTAAGTTTTTTTGCAATTTTTGTTTTTGCAAATATACCAGAGGTCACTGTGTATGATTTTTGAGATCTCAAATTTACCTTGTGAGTGCCATTCGCGCCTGCTGTTCCTGCGTAAATGCAGCAGAGGTCGCTGTCAACTAACTGACTGACTGAGTGACTGATCGACTGACCCACCCTCCTCCTTCCCGAAACCCAACCAATAGTTTTTTCAATAGCACTGATTGACCAGCCCAACCACTTCCCTAAATCCAACCAACAGTGTTTTAAAAAAGCAATCCAGAAAAAGAAAAGCCCTCACCTGATTTTTTTTTGCTTCTGTTTTTGTCTTACCTGTTTTCTGGAACCACTCTTTGTTGGACTCAAACCCCGTCGTCATTGTCAACTCCTCGCTGCGTCTTCGACAAGGTACACAGCGAGCTACAAACTAGTAACAGCCGAAAAGCCGTCTATATGAAGGTAGGTCAGCTGGTAAGCGTGAAAAGGAACGACGTCATACTGCCCCATAGCGTTCGTTTTAAAGACGAAATGCAGCCATACGTACTTCTAGCTACATAATTCACAATCTCCAGAAATGTATATAGGGCTACGTTTTCAGAATACGCCTGTGTTGCAACAAAAAAAAGTGCTCTGAAAACCTAAAGTTCAGCAAAAAAATGAATAAAAAGTTTCTAAAATTAGCTCCAAGTACCAAACAAGAGCGATACAAGTAATACAAATGAAAACTCTGCTCATTAGAGAGTTTATTGGCTAATGCAAATAATCTCATGTTATCTAAACACTGTGAGATTAATCCACCTGATCGGTGTATGAATGAGAATAAGTCTAACAATGAGGCAAGAGATGAGGAAGGAGAGCTGGGTTTCAGTGGTGTTCCACATCACTGCTGCTTCTAATCAACTGAACAAATGAGTTGTGTCACATCTGAATAGTCTTCATTTCTAATAAACTCCATGCACAATAAACACACATATGCATACCTACACAAGATGCTATTACAGAACACATGCATGAACGCTGTATGTTCATTATTAGGGGTGTTGATTCTGTGTTTAGTAGGATTTTCTGTGTGAATGTGAATGTGTGAGTGTTATGCGGCATTGGTTTGTGTTTGCTAAAATGTGGCCACCATTCTCGATATCATTATGGAAATAAACCAGCCAAAAGATATTGTAAAATGCTTTTTAAAATGAAAAATGACACCACTGAAAATCTAAAACTCTCTCTTAAGATATCCCCATTACATATTCTCTCTCTCTTTCTCCCTCTCATTACTTGGTGTGTGTTTGCCTTTAACTGGGTAAATTTGATGGCTGTTCATAACTCATCTATTCCAATAATAACTAATAAGACAAGACAAATATAGCAGGCAGAGACGGAGAGAGGTGCCCAATGATGGTACAGCTAGATGAATTACACACACTCGAGTGCACACACACACATGCATACACTGATCTCATAGGCATACTATCTATCTTACCTCTTCCCTGTTTAACAGACATACAGTATATGCATTAAATTCATTGTTTTAAAACTGAGCCAAGCACATTTTGTCTATTAAGCCAATTAACTCATTGGGAACATTCTATACAGGTGTTGTGGCACATTTTGGTAACACTTTATAATAACAGCACACCATGAATCATTTATTAAGCATTGGCAAATACTTAGTTCATAATTTGTTAAGCATTAACGCTACTTAGGTTGTATTCTAGTCTTATAAGCATATACACTCACCGGCCACTTTATTCACAGGATATTTTCTCTTTTTCGTACCATTCTCTGTAAACCCTAGAGATGGTTGTGCATGTGCAACAATATAATAAAACATGTCTGTGTTATTCAGCAATGTTTAAACTGTCCAACAATTTTATTTTAAGATATACAACATAATCTTTTAAGAATGTAACTGGGCCTTTAATATCATTCATAGAGGATTTACAAAGAATAAATAGTGCTCATTTTAGATGAGCTCACAAAACTGTAGATGTTTGTGCTAATAAAGCATTTATTAACAGACATGGTACATTACAATATGCCTGAAAAATAATCTGTGGAAATTTTTTTCCCCTTTGTTTGCAAAGAAGGGCGTTTCCATTTGGGCACGCGCTGAGTTTCACAGGCAAAACAAACACACAGACGCTGATTTGATACCGCATGGCGAATGAGAGAAAAAAATCCTCCACATTTCTCTGTAACTTATGTACTCGGTAGGTAGCGTCAGAAAGCCATGTGTATATAGACTATCCTGTCACAAAATGCGGCGAAAATCCTGCACGACGGGAATAGTTTGTGTTTACATGTTTACACTCGGAGAGCAGCATTTACAGCGGATCTTTCAGTCTATAATACTATAATATTGCAGCGATATTAACATACTGTAAACTTAGTAACTAAATCATTTTGACTATGGTATGCCTTTAAAAACTGAAAGAGCACCGCTGACGATACGAACTAACTTTGCAATCTGGGTTAAACAAAGGGCACTGCACTGCAAACACACTTACCAAATCTGTAGACAGACAATCAAACTGGAGCTGTGTCTTTTTATTAAAAGGAGACGAGCGGCAAATCCGGATTTCATCATTTCCAGATGCGAAAATCTCTCGGGTAAAAAATGTTCCTTACAAACGCATTTCTGTCGCGTGTCACGTGCACTGTAATCCACACGTGAGTCCAGCTGCTCTCTCATAGAGGGAAAATGAAAACAAACCTTCGTGACAGCACTCTAATAAACGCAACACCGACGACTCTTGTCTCCAAATTCTTGTTTTTTCACTTGTTTTGGCAACACAACGTGGCGTCTCTCTGCCGTCTGAACAGTGTAAACAGGTAAACAGTCTCCGGAGCTATCATGCATATTAATGAAGTTTCACGTCATACACAATAGAGCGCGCTGATTGGTTTGAAGCACGTCTTTGTCATGAATTAATGCCGCACACTCAGATACGTCACAATGTTCTCGAAAAGACAGACAGCCACTCTCCACTTTGGATTTACACATAAGTATCTCATGGCCGTGACGTAGCTTCAAAAATTAGTTTCAAACCGGAAGAACGAATTTGCTCAAAATAACGCAAAAACAACCAATTTTCACTTTTTAGTGCAATATATGTGTCCTAATAGTGTTTATAGCAGCGTGGGACACAGATATGACTGTCAACAGCTCAAAAAATGTGTTTTGGTGTTTTGTGACCCTTTGAAAGTTCAAACAAAGTATAGAATCATTAAGAACATTATACATGTGGCAATTAGAACTGAATTTGGAAATAACCCATAGGGCACATAAGACATTAATATTAGGTTAGATTTACATCATGACGCCAGGTGACCAAAATTCAATGTCTAGTCAGCATCTAAGGTAACGTTATTTTGACGTCAAATAATGACATCAAATTACGTTGATATTTGTTTGATTTTAGGTTGTATTGGAAAGTGGCCAAAATGCATTGTCTAATAGATGTCATAGTGGTAACGTCCACACAATGTCAAGGTGAAACATGATTAGACGTTGATATTTCGTTGATCTGAGGATGATTTTAGGTTAGACGTTGGACATTGACGTCGGCCTGACGTTGGGTTCTGACGTCAACCACGTTTTTCATTTCCAAACACAATCCAATGATGATGTCGGGGTACATTGGGGTGCATCAATATGACGTCATGTTGACGTCCTGTGCCTGCAGGGAATAGTAATCATGTTTTAAAACTTAATAAGCATTAAGTCAAATATGGAATGGATGTCTTGAGTGGAGTGTTTGCAAAACAACCACCATTTCCTGAATCCACAGCCGATTTGAAGAGACTGACACCACAGCAGGTGATTTTAAAATGTGCAATGTTTACATTTGGACATCTGAGTATTAAAGATGTAGGCAAAACAAACACATATGACAGTGACTATTAATTCAAACACAAAATGAGGTGTGCTATTACCAGGAAACCATCATCTTCCCTTATATATATCATGCATTAAACACTGTACGAGTTTCAGAGGGAAAGCATCAATCTTATCAACAGCAGGCTTCAGTAAAAGCGATATCAATCCTTCTCTACGTTTGATGTACATCTTTATCCCTTTCCTCTCGTATCACTCTCTTCCATCCATTTCTCCTTACTTAGCTCTTCCTTCTACTTCTCTATCATCTCTTCCTCTATCGCTCCCTCGCTACCCAGACCATCATACACAGCCAATACTGCTGGAGGCTGTCCATCTCGCTCTCTCTCTCTCTCTCTTTCTCGCTCTCTCTCAGCCCCCTCCCTCTCTCGCTGTATCAGTGCGTGTAGTCGACACTCTCTCCTTAGTCGCTCTCTGGCTCGTGCAAACATCTCAGCAGCTTGCATAAGAGAAGAAGAAAACACAACGAGTATAAATCGGTGTAAAAACTGAACTAGAAGCAAATGAAAGAAGTATGGAGGGAAAACGCTAAAAATATCCAGCATTCCAAAAGACTTGTCATTTTTCCTCTCTCGTTTGATCTAATTTTTTTTCCCTCTTTTTCTCTTCTGTTGTTCCCTGGATACCTGACCGACAGGATTAAAAATGACTTAAATTTCAATCAGCTGTGGCAGGAGAGAAAGAAAGGAGGATGAAAAAAAGAGGAGTTTGTCCTCTGAAGAGATTCAGCGGCACACAGCTGGTGAGAACGAGGGAGTGTTAGACGGAGAAAGAGAATTCAAGAGAGGGAGGGAAGAGGACAGGAGTCCGAAAGAGAGAGAAAGAGGGTCTTGTTTCGCTTTTGAGGAAGCCAGGAATCGGATCGCGGTTTCCTGCAGGACTACTCAACTGGAAATGCTGGAAAAGCAGGTTTGTGTGGATGTTTTTGTGCGTGTGCGTCATTTAAAGAACGGATGTAAATATTTGAGAGTAAAAAAAAAAAAAAGGCATTTCTGATAAAGAATGTGTAAACCAGAGAAACGGTTGATGAGGCAGAGAGATGATGTGTAGATGAAAGCTTGTCAGTCTGCATGGTGACATGACTGATGCCATATAAGACAGCTGCTTAACTCTCTCACACACACACACACACACACACACACACATACACACACACACACACACACACACACACACACACACACACACACACACACACACACACATACAAGCACACACACACTCATTAACTAGTAGTCACAGTCTCACACACAAAGCAGCACACAGTCACCGCACCCACAGATTAAAAAACACTCTGTCTGCATTTGTGATTCTCCTAACGCACACACACATACACGCATGCAAGAGGTGTTTAATTTGAATGCTGTCTGTGCTGTCTGAGACACACTCAAAATGAATGACAAGCTGAAGAGGACACAAAAATAACTAGAGATGTGCGTGTGATAGAGAGAGAGAGGGAGAAAGAGAGAGAGGGAGAGGGAAAGTGAGAGACAAAATGACAGGAAACCACTTGTGTGACATTTCCAAGAGGGATCAATGTTTTTGTGCAATCGGACAAGGTGAGAAAACACAGAAAACAGTGAGAGACAGAGATGACTAAAGATGAGAGATGCAGTCTGGAGGAATTTTTGGAAAGTGCAAAATGGTGAGATGACATCAGGATGGGAGGGAGGTGTCCTGGGAACAGAAAAAAAAAAAACAGGGGTGGACCGGGGTCCTAATTATTGAGCCCAGTGGAAGGGGTTCCCATTAAGAACTGGACCCTGTGCAATTCAGTGGCAGACCTAAGTGACATTAGAGGCGGTGTGTAATTAATTATTATCTCTCAAAGGAGATGTCTCAGTTGTTAATCTTTTAAGGGTTTCACCTTGATGGTAACAAAGGAGAGAAGGTGGAGTTCTGTTTTTATTCTTATTCAGTTTTTGTCAAAGGAAAGACCCTATTAATCACCAATATTAAGATATTTGTATCAGAAAATATCTCATTAAAACTGTACTGAGATTTGTTAACAGACTAAAAGTGTATAGATGTTTCATATGTTAAGGATGGATAACATATATATTTATTTATTTATCCATGAATTTGAATGTAAATATTTTTAGTGAATGTCAAAAACTGTTAAATATGTGTTTCTTGTATGCAATTTTAGAAAAACGACACAACAAAACAATTAACTATAGTTTGATTAACAATCAACAAAAAATAACAATATAATTAAAATTGAAATTAAGTTGTCCTCAGGGTCATTCTATTAATTTTCAGCCCAAGTATCTCTGTTTATGTGTGCATTCATTCACAGTTAAAACTGAAATTAATTGGAAATGTTTCTCTTGTCTCTTCCTCCTCATTACCAACTCATCTTCCTCATTCCACTTAGTCATCCATCCTTCCCTCCCATCAACCCATTTATCTCTGTGCTGGGGATGTTGTATTGCCATGAGGCATAAAGACCTCAGAACCGGTAGCTCACTGGAATCCAACAATAATAAATAATCAAATAAATAAAAAAACAGACAAATGGAACAAACAACCGAAGGAGTGAATGCATGAAAACAACAATCAGAGCAATTTGGAGCAGAACACAAACAAGGTCCAAATCTGGAATAAGGAATAAACAGACTGACAGAATGAGAGAGAGCGCGAGATGAGGAGGCGTTGAGCGGGAAAATGAGCACATGATCATGGCAGGTGGATGCAAAAGAGCAGGAAAAGAAGATGAGAGGAAGATAAAAAAACGCACGATCCAGGAAATTAGAGGGAAGAACAGCTGGAAAGACTCAAACGTGGAAGAAAATGGAGAGAATCCTCAAATGCGTTTCGTGGATATGTGAAACTGCTGAAAGGCCCTAAGGCCAAAATGTTTCACAGCAGGACCATTTTAACAAGGGAAGAACATATCCTAGTGCTTTCCAGAAGCCAAACTGGAGGAGATACTAATAGAACTGAATCAAGTCTGAATCAAGCTAAATCCTCATGTTTGAAGTGTGCGCATGGACACGCCATTGACACACAAACACACAAGGACACTCTACCTTGACAAGGGATAAACACTTCAGCCTGGATTAACAAACACCTCTGAAACTTAAACACTTACAGATAAACACTTGGGAATGAGCTGCTAATTGACCTGGGATCAACACAGACAGAAAAGGTAAATGCTCACATTCACACACAAACACACACACATACATACTGGAATGGTTGAAGACTAATGGACAAGGTAATTGACTGACCCTAGATGAAAAGTGCAGGACAGAAAATCTTTACGAGGCTTTTGTATGCACAATCCTTTTTCGCATCCTTCAGCACAAACAGTTCAGTATTATACTGTATCGCATCGAGGTTGCCCTTTCAGAACTCAGAAGAGTTAATAAGGTATTCTGGTGGAGAATGGAGTGATGGCTTCATTAAATTACTGACTTTGTTACTGATGTTATTATTAAGATTCTTAAAAACAGAAATAAATGAGACAAGAGACTAATACACTGAATGTACATGATTACAATGGCTGTGCGTTAATAAAATATGGACAAACCCAATCACTGCATAAAAAAATGCAATTTAAAAAAAAAAAATTTAATACCAAAACAACAGCATTTTAAGTGCAGATGTGTGAGATGTAGTCAGAGTTAATATTGTCTGGAGAACTTTCTTGTGCAAAGTCCAGTAAGTTCAACATGAATCCACATAATTGTGCATTTCATGTGCAACAAACAATGCAGATTTTTCAACAGGTTCAGTGTGTTTGTATGTGCATTTTAATGAAAGAAAGCTATTCAGTTTGAAAGTGATTCCTGTGTGAGCTATGCTTCATATATTAACATTCTCAAAGGTTTGCCAAAACTTTACTATTTTGACCACACTGTAGGACCATGTCCTACAGACATTGCACTGATTAAAGTAATTGCTCCAAATGCTCTACATTGGCAGACATTCCATGGTGTAATACTGCTCAACTCATACTTGATTGTTTTAAAATACAAGGATATTTACGGATAACATGTATCATGCTTCATCCAGGAGGACTTCATACGATTTACGCAACATAGGGTCATTGCAATAGTTTCTGGAAAATTTGGTATTTTATAAGACCATAAGTAAATTGCCTTCCTTTCTGCTTTTACATAGGCACATAAACACTCAGTCTCAGTTCTGTTAGAATGATTACATTTTATACAGTAATTATCAATCTAAATAAATACAGAGCACAATAAAACACATTACCTCAACCCAAAAGCAACATCTCAACACCCATGCTCAAGAAACCACTAAGAGCAGCCGACTATGTCCTGTCAAACACAGAATACAATAGCAACCACCAAGAACATCGTAGAAACAGAAAACTGACAAGTGTTCTCCCTTAGCTCAGTTGTGTGGGTATATGTGAACACAAAAATCATGCTCAAATCAACCAAAACAATCTAACCCTGCTTGGTGGTTCACCTGCGGAGGGAAAGTAATCTGACCCAACAGACCAACAAACCAGGATTTATCACACTGTATGATGAGTTATTATGTACACTGAATATACAAGCAATTGCTTTTCTAATGAGGCTCAGAATTCATCATAGGCACAATGCAAAGACAATGTGAAATATTTGTTCAGAAGAACATATTTCAGAACAACTTTTCAAAACAGATGCAAATAAAAAGGAAACATTGATATTTGCTAAAAAAAAAAAGATATAATATAACAACAGCTACAAAAAAGCCACGACTATCACACAAAGCAGCTGTCTATCCTTTCTGATGGATGGCTGATATAATTGGAATGAATGACCAATGAGATGAGAGTTTATCTACACATGACATAGTTTTTAAGAAAAGCAAATGAGCTATGGTGTGCAAAATAGACTTAGCAGGTTGTTTTTTTAAGTTGCCTTTTTTGGAACAGCGTTTGCACATAACAAAACTGGCACAACCAATAGCCTATCTGGGGTGCGTTTTCCAAACAACGACATAACTCATGGCTGAATTATCATAGTACGATGCATGGTTTGCGAAAATAACAATGTAGTAAGGAGTGTTTCCCAAAATCATAGTATCTCTGTCGCAGATCCGCCATTTGAACCACATTAGTTAGAACAGAAAACGTCCATAATGACGCTCTAAATGGGGTGGATTAACAACTTCCTCAGAGAAAATCCACATAACTTTTTTGCGCAAGTTGTTTTATACAATTTGTTTTATACTTCCTAATCTCATATATAAATCATCAATTTTTAGTAGGCTATTTATTAAAAAAAAAAAACAGTATTCTATTTAAATAATAATAATTCATTCATTAATTCTCTTTTCGGCTTAGCCCCTTTATTAATCTGGGGTCGCCACAGCAAAATGAACCGCCAACTTATCCAGCATTTGTTTTACGCAGCGGATGCCCTTCCAGCAGCAACCCATCTCTGGGAAACATCCATACACACTCATTCACACACATACACTACGGACTATTTAGCTTACCCAATTCACCTGTACCGCATGTCTTTGGACTGTGGGGGAAACTGGAGCACCTGGAGGAAACCCACGGGAACCCAGGGAGAACATGCAAACTCCACACAGAAACGCCAACTGACCCAGCTGAGGCTCAAACCAGCAACCTTCTTGCTGTGAGGCAACAGCACTACCTACTGTGCCACTGCGTCGCCAATAATAATAATAATAATAATAATAATAATAATAATAATACAACTATTTATATTCTAACCACATTTTTAAGCAGTTTTGTTTTGTTTTTATGTCAACTTTTACAACTTTGACACATTCAAACCAATGCAGAAATATTCTAGCATATAGGCCCAATACAGTACATATAGATTTCTTAATAAATAGCCTAGCCTGCTATAAATTAAAACCATTAATGTATGCTATATATTTTTGTTTTCAGAAGCTTTGGAGACATAACAAAGATTCCAATTTTTATAGGTCACCTATAGCTTTCGTCATGAGCCAGAGCTGCATTCAAAATGGCATATAAAAAACAAAGAAAAACTAAATTAGAACAAAAAATGGCATAATGATTTCAAAGTGCACTACGAAGGGAGTACAATTGTCAATATAAAGATTGCTAAAAACTGAACTGTAAAACATACTTTGAAAGCAAATTACTCCTAACAAAGATGGCTTTAATGTTTATTATTATTTTTTTATTATCATTTTTAAATGTATTTATCAGGATATCTGGGGTCCATGCATCATTCCGAGTAAATGTGGAACGTTCTAAATGAATAGGGTTTGGAGGGATAACTGGCAACACAACCAGGAACTATGCTTCTAACTGCAGCTTTAGAGGTGTAGTTGCAAATGTACAAGTTTGCGATGCAGTTTGCGAATGTTCATTGAAACAATGAATTTGGGAAATGCCAAATCAACAAACTGTAACGTCAAAACTTGCGACCTTAGTTGGCTAACGATGGTTTTGGGAAATGCACCCCTGCCTGTTCAAAAATGTATTTCTTGGATTTACTTTTTTTGCTGACACATCAGTTCTGTATTTTATGTTCAATGACATCTTATTTGTTTTATTCTACCGTATGTTTCCCTGCTTGTGTGGGGTGGTCATAGGCTCTAGTGTTTGAAATGAAGGACTAGAGGATGACCTTTTGTAGTCATACAAAATTCGTCAGTGGCTGACTGGATACACATGAACGGGTCAGAGAGCAGCATTCTGCTCCAGAAATGGTTAGGATTGTACGCAAGACCTCACCCCCTGCAATGAAAGACAGATGTGTATATTCAGCTATTTATGGAACTCAAGGTATACTGTGGGCCATTTATTTTTTGACCTCTTTTTACCACTTTCTCCCTCATATCCTTCTATAAACTCAAGTACACAGTCAGCGGTGGCTATTGCAGTGACACGCCATAAGAGAGATTGATTTTACAGTGCTATAGTGAAAACACAAGCATACACGCTCACACACATATAGCTGAAGAGCTATGTATAGTGCTCTCTTTCCAAAGCACACACTCCTCTATGCATATTCATGTGCACACATGAAGGACACTTTACACTGCTTAACCACTTTTATTCTATGCCTCTCTATCTTGCTCTCTCTCTCTCTCTCTGCAGTCTAAACGCTTACACATTGCTTAATACACACAGGATGTACAGCAATACGCAAATATCTTTACATATGAAAAATAAAAAATAAAGAATGAAAAGTTACAAAAAAGTATCATTATCTACATTAATATAAAGACCACTGGCTCCAGGCCTTCTTCATCTTGGGGGGCTTTTTCAGTTTATTTATGACAACTTGCATTTGTATAATGTTATTATTATTAGCAGTATTATTTATTATATGCATATTAATATTTGTTTTAATAAAAACAAGTTTAGATTTGTCCACCTGACGGGTTTTGGAGACTTCTGCATCACCATATGGGGCATAAGAACAGGACGTGTGTTTGAATATAACTCAGTTTTTGACCACACTTCGTTATTATTGTTCATTTATTCATTTGCTGGACAGTAAAAGTAAAGGAGTAAAAGTAAAGAGTAAAAGTAAAGTAAAAAGAAAGTAAAGAGGCTGAATGGAGGAGGCTCATTCTTTATCCTCGCGCTGCAGATGCTCTGTTTAACTGTTTTCTGGCTAGTGAAGTGTTCAGTTTTTCCACTTATAAAGTCCGCCATGTAAATAACAAATGTGCCATGGCGTAACGCAACTGAATCTTAAAGGGAGTGTGAGATAAGACTGATTGGTTTAATGCACAATATGCTCAAACACACACCCATAACTCATTAAGAGAGTAAGCACAATCCTGTTAGATCATGCACCGGGGCGCAGAGCATATTTTTCCACCTTTAAAATAGCAAAAGTGGATTCGGACATGCCCTTAATGCTTTTGCACCATGCACTTTAGACTTTGTGCCTAGATCGTTAAAATAGAGCCCTTTCTGTCTATCTCTAATTCTCTCTCTCTCTGTGTGTGTGTGTGTGTGTCATACAGTGAAAACGAGGTTGCTTTAAAGTAGCATGCATTCTCTTTGTCACCATGCCAACATAAATGCAAGTTCCCTATATTTCAAGGACCACCCCATAAAACCTGCTTCAATCATTTTGTTTATTTATTCAAATTCTCCAAGCCTCTTCCTCTCTTAAATATTCCTGCATACATACACCCCAACATCTATATTTTTAATTTTCTCTCTTATTTATGACATGTTGGTCTTTTGTCTTAAGAACACCATTTCTCTCCTCTCCTCTCCTCTCTCCTCTCCTCTCTCCTCTCCTCTCCTCTCCTCTCCTCTCCTTCCCTTTCCTTTCCTTTCCTTTCCTTTCTCTTCTTTTCTTAAACCAAATGTGTCTCACCTTCCTCTCCATCAATTCTCTCTCTCTCTTGTCCTGGGTATGTCCCTGCAGCAGCATTATATAAACAGAACAAGTTCATTAGCAGTTAGCTTGTAGCTGTGCAGGAACAGCAGGTTCTAATGAAGATGCTTGCTGTGCATTTAACATTTTTTATTGTGAAAAGAGACTTTGATACTTATTTCACCAGATTTCATCAAATAGCATGTGCCAAAATAAATTCAGTGCCAGTGTATGCTAGTGTAAGGCTGATCCAGAAGATGCGCCAGCAGACACCAACTAATAGTAGCTTGTGAAGCTGGTCAACTAAGGTCTCCTTAATTCAGGCAAAACATACTTTGAGCTGTTTTATGGTTGTTCATTAATGCAGCAAATAGTTTGATTTATCAATTAATTACATGATGTGACTTAACTGAACATTTGATTGTATCTAAACAACACTGTATCCTATACTGAGCTTATATGGCTTGTATGAGTGGGCTAGGTCTTGTAATGTTGGTCAGGAACTATTGCCTCAAAAAGGATATAGCAATTTTCAAAAACACCTAGAATGTGGGAACAAGCCAACTGTACTAATAAGGAAAACACACTATATAAACACTAAGTGCCCTATCATACACCTGGCACAATAGGGCGCAAGGTGTGTATGGCGCAATTTGTTGCTATTTGGAGACTAGCGCAACTTAAAAGTTGTTTAAGTGGCAAATCCATTTGCACCACTTTGTGGACTCATGGGTTCCGATCTAAAAAGAAGGTGTGTTAAGGCACATTGTTGGCGCGTTGCTATTTTGAGGAACTGAAATAGACTGCTCCATTGACCAACTAAAAGCAGGTATAAAGTGCAGCACAGAGCGTGTTAGATATGTGCCTATGCTAGTCCAAAAAGCGTACACATTGCTTAATACACACAGGATGTACAGTAATAATAATAATTAAAAAAAAAAGTTTTTTTTATTATTATTTTCTACATAAATAGGGTGGGGGGGGGGGTCAGTTTACTCATGACAAATTGCATTTGTATAATGTTAATATTATTAGTAGTATTATTTATTATATGCACATTTATAATTATTTTAATAAAAAACTAGTTTAGATTTGTCCACCTTAGGATATGTGTTTGGACATAACTATATTTCTGACCATACTTCATTATTATTGTTCATTTATTCGTTAGAACAAATCTTTGTACTTAACAAACTAAAATGAAAAAAGTGTAGGCTAATGGATGTCTTTAGTGGAGTGTGTATACAGCACTGTTTCCTTACCTAACAAAAGTAAAGTAGTAAAGTAAAAAGTAAAAGTAAAGTAAAGAGAAAGTAAAGAGGCTGAATGGAGGAGGCTCGTTCTTTATTGTCATGCAAACGGTCTATTTACAAAGTCAGCCATGTAAATAGCAAATGCGCCATGGTGCGACACAACTGACTCTTAAAGGGAATGGGAGGTAAGACTGGTTTAATGCATGTTATGCACAACCCTGTTAGACCATGCGCCCGGGTGCAGACCACTTTTTTCCATCCTTAAAATATCAAAAGTGGATTCAGATACGTCCTTATAGCTTAGACATTGTGCTTAGATCTTTAAAATAGAGCCCTAAATGTTTTGATTACATTATCACAATGCAGAAAAAAATCTGTATGGCTTAGAATAATGGGACATAAAACATCTTTAATTCGTATAAATACATGTAAAATCCTCATCATGGCAGATAAACAAACCTGCAGGCAATAAATATAATGCAAGATGTGGTCTGACAGATACAAGAATCATATTATAATGCTCATAATATCAAGCCTTTCCGGTGCATTAGTAGATCAGACTTTATATTCTGCTGATTCACTGCTCTGAGACAGTGAACTCAAAAACAGAAGAGCAGGAAATGAGAAGTATTATGAGAATGACCTGCTCAAAAAGATTCATATATGAAGGCAGACACAGACAGACGGATACAACAGGCAGACAAATTGAATGGGTGGATGGAAAGATGATGGAAGTCTGAAAAAAATAGAGAAAGGAACAGGCGTATGGAGGCATGGTTGGATGGATAATCAAATGCCTAAATGGATCGATGCTGAAGGTATGAATGTGCTGTGCTGAGCAGGTCATTGCTGGGTCAGGTAAATAAGACTCTTTTGAAAAATTCACCCTGTTGAGTCAAAAAAGTCTCGGTTCTGTCTGATTTACGAAACATACAAAAACATATTTTCTTCTTTTATTAGTTAGATTATACTTTCATCATACACCCTTATCATACATCAACCAAAGAACACAATAGCAATGCCCTGCATCCTTCCAGAATACCATTCTAATGCACTGTCAATCACTAAGAATACCCTAGCAAAGCATTAGCAATCACAGAACAACATCCACTCAAAACACACTAGAAATCCACTATAAACCACTCAGAGCACATTAGAACAGCTCAAGCAACAACACAATGTCTTAATAAACATTCAAAACATTATAGCAAACACCACAAACACCAAAACAATGCCTTTTCAACATCCCGGACACCAAAGCAGCACCCTAATGACAATGTAACATTATAGCAATGTCCTTGCAAAATCGATCACAGATCAAATAAATAAAAAATAAATAATATATTACGTATATTCTCTAATAATAATTTATTATTGTCTCTGCAAACAACCAGAAAACCCTAATATCCTCAAATACACACTAGCAATCTCTTACTTACAATCTAAGAAAGTCTTAACAACATAACAGAACACTATGGAATGCCTTTGAAAACAACCAGAACACATAAGCAACCACCAAGAAGACTGAAGCAATGGCCTACCGACCAGGAAATGGTTTTAACTTCAAACTGTACTGATTTTATGTGTGATCATGCTACAATGCTACTGTCACAACATTCCAGTCAACTGACTTAGAGCAACTAGTCAATAGCCTCTGACTGCACTGAGTGAAAAATAGGAATTATAAAGAAAAAAAATAACTGAGATTAAGATATTTTTGCTCACAATTCATAGTCTTTGCTTGTTTGCAGTGCTTTATTTAATAAATTGTTAGCCTATTTATGATAGTAAGTATGACAGTAAAAGAAAGTCAAAATATTGTAACTCTAGGCTGCTCACAGTAACTTCATATTGACACACAGCTGAACAAAGGCAGAGAACCGTAACTTAATTGAAGAATACCAAAACCAAGTCAAAGAGCGGGAACTGGTGTTATGATCTTCTGCCTTGATTTCGCTTAGGCTTTTGGAAGTTACTGTTAAGACAAGACATTATTTTCTTCTTTAAAAACCCATGATATTGACTCAACATACTTATCCACATGATAGAGGAGGTCTTCAATGTCCCAAAAATATCAATAACTCATTTTCATCAAAAAAAAATAAACGAAGTTACAGGCTTTTGCCCGGCAGCATTGATGACTGCTGTCTATTGTATTTCATCTAAAATATGTTAACCCCTTAGCATTCAGGCAAAATTTTCTTAAAACTACTTAAAAACCCACCCAAAGTAAAAATGCACAGCCAAAGTAAACTGCATGCTATTTTTGAATCATTTTTAGTACATGCATAGTTTTGGTCTCTTTTGAAAGGTGACACACTGGTCTGAAGACGGAAAAAACATGAGCATGAGTAATTAATAACATCATTTTTATTTATGAGTGAACTAACACATTAAGAACGCCCTAGAAATCCTTCAAATATCCTACCAACAAGTACTCTATCAACCACTAAAGCCCCGGTCAGATCACACAATTTTTATTGTCAGTTACAAAAGTCACTTTGTCAGATTATGTGATTTTTTCTTGATAAAATCTTGACTTGTCGTGGGTAACAAATGTGCCAGACTACACGTTCCTTCATGATCAGTCATCCTGTGAAGTCTATGATGAGTATTATTTCCCAAAGCAGTCACAAGTGTTGCTATAATGATATTTCTTATCTCAATTTAAATTTTTTTTATCTTATTTCAATCTCAATAAACAGTGATGCCTGAAGACAACTAATAACTATGTTATTTAAGGACATTCGTTATGACATGGATAGGATCAAACTTATGATTCCTTTTTAATATTAAGATATTTTCTTTGAAATCTAAGTGTATATTTTCCTGGCAGAGTTGCTTATTAAACACTCCCTCGCCTGAACTTGCCGCAAGTGAGACGGAGAAAATGAAAGCGCATAAGCATAAATCAGATGCTCAAGACATAATCTTTAAAATAATGACATATTGAAAAATTAGCAAATATATAACGAAGATTTGTTATACAATCACAGTGAATCATTCATTAAATCCTTATTTTCCACAAGCAAAACAAATCATCCAGCCGTATAGTGGAGTAGTGGAGGAGCACAAACAAAAACATAATTCATTAATATTTTTCTCGAAAAAAATATCTTTTTGAAGCAAATTTCGTTTGCTATAATTTTTAACTTAATTTTAATGCATCTTTTGTTGGTCGGTTATCTATAAACAAGAATAACTAATAACATTTGAGGTGGACCACTTCAAAACAAGTCCGCTACATGGGCCAGACCACAAATTGCTGTGAGATTGTTTTGTTTTTTAAAATAAATTGATAATTTAGCCCAGTTTCAGAGAAGCCTATATTAAACTATTTTCACTGTTAATGACACATTTAAATAAGCAGGAAATGCTTTTGCAATGTATTCACAGCACTGAACATGACTTTGGAAGAACAAACTCTGTTGGAAGGATGAGAGAACTCAGAAACTCGTTGTGGGAATGGAGATATTTGTGCCAGTCTGTCAGATAAAATTGCTTAAAACACCGTACTATTTTAGATAAGGTAGTTAAGTGACCCCGTGACCCACACATAAGTAAATATGCAGTCTATTTTTTAATTACCTGACCGACGCAGGCAGCATCCGCTGATATAACCGAGAAATTATGTGCTTCTATTGCACAGTCACTCACGTGACGGAACTTTACCACATGCCACATTACACGAGAAGAAATGATTGAATCTTTTGTTATGACGGCAATTTGTCGTTTACAAATCTCTACGACACCCACGACGTCAAGGAAATTATGCTGGAATCATGACAGATTCGTGTGATCTGACCGGGGCTTAAGAACACCCTACTACTGAATACCTCGGCAACCACCCAGAACACCCTTAGCAACCACCAAGAACACCCTAGCAACCACCAAGAACATTTTAACAACCACCCAGAAAACCCTAGCAACAACATAAAAAATGCACTTTTCTCTGCCGTTCCATCAGCATTCCTCTCCCTCTTTGTTTCTCTTCAGAGAGTTCCCTTTCAGACGCTTGATGGATCACTGCTGTCAGCCCGTCATCCGCCTCCATATCAGCGTCTGTGAGTGTGCATGTGTGTTTGGGTGTAAGAAAGATACAGAGAACACCTTCCACATCTCTGCCACTTCTCTTTACATCCTAATGACTTTGTGACATTAAGTCACTTTGTCTAGTGCTCACACAGTCAGACAGAGCGAGAACGAGAGAGAGAGAGAGAGAGAGAGAGAGAGAGAGAGAGAGAAGTGGAAAATGGTGAAGAAATAAGAGAGTTGATATACAACTGTGAGATGAGAACCAGGAAGATGAAAGCCATTTGTCAAAGCATATGTGTGTGTATGTGCGTTTGATCATGTGCACGTGTGTGTGTTGGAGATCATTTTCTATAAAAGCAGGAGACATCTGAGGATCATTGATTCTCTTTGTTGCACAGATAATAAATCCCCCAGTTCAATTTACAGTAAGATATTTCATTAGAGCATAGAAGTCTTTAATACCACAGATCAGATGATATGAATGGTATATATGGGGCTACACCTATCTACAACTCATCTTTTATATCCACACAAAACCATAATACAGACTTAAACTCATCATGACCTATGCCACCTGTCTCAACCTTCATTCTGGTTCACTCAGTCCTTCTCTGCTTATGCACACAAAACACACACACACACACATTGTTATTGGTGGTTTACAAACACCACGCAGAATAGGCGTACTGCGGTATATAGTGTAAAATCTGCTTATGACCCCATCTCTCCTCTGGAATGTCATAAGACATCAAGTATGTTTTTAAGCATTTTGAATTACAAGGACATAACACATGTCCTCAAAAACCACCTCAACGTTGTAATATCTACAGTAGGTACCATTGTCATTGAACACATTTCTGCCCTTGTAAACCACCAAAAAGTGCACTTACACACACAAACACACACACACAAGCACACAAACACATAATTCCCCTGTTGTTATAGAAATTAATTGTATATTCCCAAACATAACTCTACCTTTATTTGCAATTTTACACTATGAGATAAGCATGGTTTAGTATTTGTAAACATTTTCCCTCGGGCAACACGGTGGCACAGTGGGTAGTGCTATTGCCTCACAGCAAGAAGGTTGCTGGTTCGAGTGTCTCGGCTGGGTCAGTAGGCGTTTCTGTGTGGAGTTTGCATGTTCTCCCCGTGTTGGCGTGCGTTTCATCTGGATGCTCCGGTTTCCCCCACAGTCCAAACACATGTGCTATAGTTGAATTCATTCATTCATTCACTTTCTTGTCGGATTTGTCGCTTGCGGGGTCGCCACAGCGGAATGAACCACCAACTTATCCAGCACAATTTTACGCAGCGGATGCCCTTCCAGCCGCAACCCATCTCTGGGAACTTCCACACACACATTCACACTCATACACTATGGACAATTTAGCTTACCCAATTCACCTGTACTGCATGTCTTTGGACTGTGGGGGAAACCGGAGCACCCGGAGGAAACCCACGCGAACGCAGGGAGAACATGCAAACTCCACACAGAAACACCAACTGACCCAGCCCAGCCGAGGTTCGAACCTGCGACCCAGCGACGTTCTTACTGTGAGGCAACAGCACTACCTACTGCGCCACTGCGTTGCCGCTATAGGTGAATTGGGTAAGCTAAATTCTCTGTAGTGTATGTATGTGATTGAGAGTGTATGGGTGTTTCCTAGTAATGGGTTGCAGCTGGAAGGGTATCTGCTGCCTAAGACATATGCTGGATAAGTTGTCGGTTCATTCAGGCACTAAGCCAACAAGAAAATGAATGAATAAATGAATGAATGAATGAATGAACATTTCCCCCTCAAAATGTCAAAATTCTCTGGTTTTACTATTCTTGTGGGGACATTTGATCACCACAATGTTGCATAAATTTGTACAGCCTGTACTACTTTGGGCAACTAGGTGGTGCAGTAGGTAGTGTTGTCACCTCACAGCAAAAAGGTCGCTGGTTCGAGCCTCGGCTGGGTCAGTTGGTGTTTCTGTGTGAAGTTTGCATGTTCTCCCTGCGTTTACGTGGGTTTCCTCTGGGTGCTCCGGTTTCCCCCACAGCCCAAAGACATGCAGTACATGTAAATTGGGTAGGCTAAATTGTCCGTAGTGTATGAGTGTGAATGAGTGTGTATTGATGTTTCCCAAAGATGGGTTGCAGCTGAAAGGGCATCCAAACATGTGCGTAAAACATGTGCTGGATAAGTTGGCGGTTCATTCCGCTGTGGCGACCCCTGATTAATAAAGGGACTAAGACGTAAAGAAAATGAATCAATGAATGTATTACTTTCTACAGCATGAAGTTTGCCTCAGAAAAATATTACACTTGTCTAATACAAATTTACACTCAGTTGAGTGTTTGCATGTCTGTATTTAAAGCCGATCTATGATTATTTTCTAGATTGTCAGAAAAGTCACTTATTCATACAGATTCATATGATTTCATTTGTATGTACATACAATTTTTAAAAGGAGGCATGTCCCGAAACCCCACCCCTCATTGGGGGATGAGCAAATTGTATTAAAATGTACAAAGGAGATCATACAAGTAAATATGAAATACTGCAAGATTGAGTTGGTATTTTATAAAATAATAATAATAATAATAAAAAAACAGTCCTGTTTACCCTCTTAAGCTGCCTTTCCACTGCACACGACATTTGGACACGACTGTCGCAATACGTTGTGGCAGTCGCATAAAATTTTTAGTTTTGTCGTGCACCATAAGAGAGAATCTGTTCTCGCAGTGTCCGAAATAAATGAATGCAAAAGCAAGAGCCATTATTCTCCATGCGTTTACCATGCTTGAATGAATGCATTGCTAGAAACTCATAGACTGCTAAAGATTTTGGAGAGAATGTGAAGACAACATAAAAAAAATATTTTTTATTACTCATTTATGTATAGAATGTTTTTTTTAATATAAACTTTTTTTTTCTGATTAAAAAAATAACAAAAAAAAACTGCTATTTCTCATCTCGCGCACACAGATCTGCTTGGACAACACTGGAATACATCACATCGGGTCGGCCGGTCACATACGGTCTAGTCGCAGAAGTTCAAATATTCTAACGTATCCGTAGCTCAAATCGGACCCGAATTTTCCACATACGGATATGATCAGAACTACACGCTGCTCCTGGACTACTCTCCATTGGAAATGAATGACTTCCGTTCTGTTGCTTGTCATTTGTCATATGCAGTGGAAAGGCGGCTTTAAGGATGTGATGTATTCAAGTGTTGTCCAAGCAGGTCTGTGCACGCGAGATGATAAATCATTTTTTGTTATTTTTTTAATTAGAAAAAAGTCTATATTAAAAAATAACATTCTATTCATAAATATAATTTTTTAAGTTGTCTCCACATTCCCTCCAAAATTTTTAGCGGTCTATGAGTTTCTAGTAATGCATTCATTCGAGCATGGTAAATGCACAGAGAATAAAGGCTCTTGCTTTTGCACTGCTTTATTTCGGACACTGCAAGAATCAGCTTCTCTCCTATGGTGCACGACAAAACTGAAAATTCTGTTCGACTGCCACAAGGGGCATATTCCGACAGTCGAGTCCAAATGTTGTGTCCAGTGGAAAGGCAGCTTTATTGGATATTTTTGTACCACTATTCAGCAGGCTCTGTTATTCACAACACTTTGCTCCTCTCTGGCCTTTGAATTTGCAATGTGATTGAAAAATAGATGTACTGTTACTCAAGTTGTTTAGAATCTAAATTGAATATGATGAGATAAAACAACAAGATAATGTGAAACAAGCACAAAGATCAGCTGTATATTGGCACTAAGGTTTTGATAGCTAGCATGGTCAACTAAGCTACTGCTGGTACACACTGTTAATAATCATCTGACAATTTTTAAACACAGATAAAGAAAAAAACACAATAAACAAAAATCTGTGTATTACAGCAGAAAAAAAATCCAAGTAACATTGTTTGTATTAGCAACCATCTGCAAGGTTTTTATTAAAATAGGGTCTACTCCTGCACATCCTAAAAGATTTTCTGTGGGGTTCTGGTCAATTGGAGGCCAATTCATAAGTGGAAATGAATCACTCTTTCACAATAACTGACTGTCATGCTGGAATATAGTTATACTACCATGGATGGTCAAGACATGCAATGCTACAAACAGCATTAGTTACTTAGAATTAAAATAATTGTTGCTATAACTAAACACAAACATATTAAGGGGGTGGTCCAGAGTGTATTTTTAGGCGTGGTTGTGTTTATAAGATGCAAAGCAATGCATGCTCATGTTTTACTTGTAGAAAATCACTTTATCAGTTTTTATATATCTTACTTTTATATATCTTACCTTGTAAATATGAATTTGTACATACTGTTGAACAACATACCGTTGACGCTAGAAACTGTGCATGTAATAGATCAATTTTAAGAAATAAAAACACTTACAGGTTGTGGCTCACAATCCACACCTTCATCTATTATGGTTGAAGTTTTTAGCCGAATCCAGCACTGAACTGGGAGAGATTCTTTAAGCGGTCCTTTGTCAAATACTAGAGCTATGTCTTTTTTATAATTGTCTGGAATATAATTAAAATTATTTCCCAGAGATGAGTTGCAGCTGGAAGGGCATCCGGTGCATAAAACGTGCTGAATAAGTTGGCGGTTCATTCTGCTGTGGCAACCCCGAATTAATAAAGGGACTAAGCCGAAAGAAAATGAATGAATGAATGAATGAATGAATGAATGAATGAATGATTAAAATTAAATTGTAAGCACTTCTCTCTTTGTGTCGTGTCCTTTGGAACAGCAGAAGCTCTGTGGAAATAGCAGCATTTGGATGGCATTTTAGCTTTCTTTGCTATAACATTACAGCGCCTTTGGCGCGCCCCTTTGCTGCACAGGTTGTTTGCGCATGGTTAATGCGTGTAACCTGAAGTGTTTGTAATCTCACAAACCCGGATGTATTTTTTGTAGTCCCTAAACTTTGTTCGCTGTAGGCCTTGCTAATCTAACTCTGTAATAGCCAATGTCTCCCTTTGCATTGAACTTTGAGCATCTTACATTTAGAGATGTTTATGTTCACAGAGCTGCATTACACATCAACTAAAGTTTAAAATATGATATCGTAGTGGACCACTCCTTTAATTAATTTACTGCAAATAATATCGAATCATAAGGTTATCTGAGGTTGCAATTTGCTAAAATCTATTTTTTACATTGGTAATTTGTCATTAATTTACATTAGCTGTTTATGCAATTACTGCTTAATTTCAAAGACTTGCATTAACAGGTAATACACTCTTAGTTCATCATAGTTACTAATTAAGGGATTGTGCATGTATGTACTTGTGTTGCCATCAGGCAATCAGCTTGGTCATGATGTAATTTCCTGCATATCCAGAAAGATTATACAATCTCTGCCTCAGGTGTGATTTTAAATCACATACTTACTGTTCTAGGTTGTACTAGTGGCTGTCCTTGAATGCTAATGGTTAGGTCTCTCCAGGTATTATAGACTTCCTTGTCTCAAAAATGCACTTTGCTTCTCTATTGCTCGTCGCTTTATGAGCTTGTCGCCTGTTCTAAATTCTGACCACTCTCGTTGACAATAAATTGTGTCCTAGTGGGAAACATTTCTATGGACAGCATGCTACACTACACTCCCCCTCCCATTTCAGCATCCCACTCATGAATGCTTATATCCATCTTTCTCCTCTCAGCTGCAAGAAACTACAATAATAAAGTCACAATAAAATAAAACTATGTAATGGTACAAAACAATAGTAGAGTTGAATCAAATGAGAATTTCATTTCAATTACAATCTAGTTGTAACTGTCATTTATTGCTGAAATGTATGTGAAAAACACCTAAATGTTTTATTTTCCACTGCTGGCCTATTCAGGTTCAAAGATGATTCCTTGGATTTACAATTTTCTTTTTTTAAGTTAGGTGGTTGTAAACAATTTATTTGGGCTGAATTTAAACAAATGAAGTTGAACATTACTAAATTTAATTTGTTTGTTTAAATTCAACACATATAATAATTTGCAACAATTTGGAAAAAATAAATTTTTCAGTGTGCTTTGAAAGACTATATTCTTTGAAAAGCAACTTTGGAGATACAAGCATCATTAAAACCGATAAATAAATACAATGAATTAAAATAAAATGCAATGAATAAAAAAAATAAATAAATAAAATGGTAACACTTTACAATAACAGTACATTTATAATGAAGTATTAATATGTAAACTAAACATTACTGTATTACACTGTAAAAAATACAACTTACAAATTCTTAACTCAATTTAAAATTGTAAGTTAGGTGGACATATTTTTGAACTCAGAGTTAAATTTACTCATAAAAAATTATTTGTTTGGAACTGTTTGCTTAATGAAAGTAAAAAAATCAGTTGAGGAGACTTTGAATTTTGATTTCTTCATCTGGGCCAAAAAGTTGAGTTAACTTAAAACTTTAAAGCAACTGGCTGCAAAGAAATATTGAGTTTATTAAGCCTCAGTGGATAAAGTTGTGCCAAATTATTTAATAAACTATACTTGACTTAAAACAGCCTTTTCAGTCAACTTAAATAAAAAAGGTGGCACAACTTTAATCACTGAAGCTTATTAAACACAAAATTTCTTTGCAGACGGTTGCTTTAAAATTTAAAGTTAACTCAACTTTTTATTTTTTACAGTGTATGAACTAATAAAGAGTTAATGTATGCGCTAATCATGATTTAACTTTAATTACAACATGAGTCACAAGAGTTCATGTGTGAATAAAGGCTACCTTAATTACTTTTTAGTACAAGTTGTTAATTAATGTATTAATTAACATTTAAGTTTACAGTGAGGAAAATAAGTATTTAATCACACTGTGATTTTTCAAGATCTCCTACTTAGAAATCATGGAGGGGTCTAGAATTTTCAGTATAGGTGCAATTCCACTGTGAGAGACAGAATCTAAAAATAAAAATGCAGAAATCACATTGTATGACTTTTTAACAAATTAGTAGCACTTGTTTGAGGTCACTAGCTGTCATAAAGACACCTGTGCACCCCACAATCAGTCAAAAGTCTAAGTAGCAACATGGCCAAAACCAAAGAGCTGTCAAAAGACACAAGAGATGAAATTGTAGACTTTCATAAAGCTGAAATTGCTACGGGGCAACTGCCAAGAAAGAGCAATTGTTGGAGCAATTGCCAGAAAATGGAAGAGGCTAATGATGACTGTCAATGTCCTTCAGACTGGGGCCCCATGGAAGATCTCTCCTCGTGGGGTATTAATGATGCCAAGAATGGTCTAGAATCAGTCCAGAATTATGCGGGAGGAGCTGATCAATGCCGTGAAGAGAGCTAGGACCACCGTTTTCAAGGGTACTACCAGTAATACAGTAAGATGTCATGTTTTAAAACCATGCATCGCACGGAAGGTTCCCCTGCTTAAGTTAGCCCATGTCAAGACCAATCTGAAATTTGCCAGGGAACATCTGGATGGTCCAGAGTATTCATGGGAGAAAGTCCTGTGGTCAGATGAGACCAAAGTAAAACTTTTTGGTCTTAACTCTATTCACCGAATTTGGAGGAAGAAGAATGATGTGTATCATCCCAGCAATACCATACCTACAGTGAAGCATGGGGCTGGAAGCATCATGCTCTGGGGTGTTTTTCTGCACAGGGGACAGAATGACTGCACTGTATTAAGGAGAGGATGAACGTGGCCATGTATTGTGAGATATTGGGCAAAAACCTCCTTCCCTCAGTCAGAGCATTAAAGATGGGTCGTGGCTGGGTCTTCCAGCATGACAATGACCCAAAGCACACAGCCTGGAAAACCAAGGAGTGGCTTCGTAAGAAGCATAACAAGGTTTTGGAGTGGTCTAGCCAGTCTCCAGATCTAAATCCAATAGAAAATCTTTGGAGGGAGCTGAAACTCCATGTTGCTCAGCCCTGAAACCTGACAGATCTAGAGAAGATCAGTGGGCAAAATCCCTCCTTCAATGTGTGCAAACCTGGTGAAGAACTACAGGAATCCTTTGACCTCTGTAATTGTTAACAAAGGCTTCTGTACGAAATATTTAAAATGCTTGACTCAAGTGATCAAATACTTATTTCACACAGTAATTTACAAATAATTTGTTAAAAAGTCATACAATGTGATTTCTGCATCTTTATTTTTAGATTCTGTCTCTCACAGTGGAATTGCACCTATACTGAAAATTCTAGACCCCTCCATGATTTCTAAGTAGGAGATCTTGAAAAATCACAGTGTGATTAAATACTTATTTTCCTCACTGTAAGCTACATGCAACCAACAAGAACTCATAAGCTGTTAATGTATAATTATGTCATGACTTTACTTGGAGGGGTACATCATCATCAACTCATCCTTAACTACTCATGAACTCATGTGTTTAAACGGTTCATGTTGATATTGACACTTTTCGGTAACACTTTAGTTCATGTCACAATTTATTTTATTAACTACTGGCTTATTACCTGCCTATCATTAAGATATTAACTGTTTATTAGAAGTTATAAAGTATGATCTAATTCTACATCCCACCCAAAACCTAAATTCTACTACTACCTTACTAACTATTAATAAATGGTTAATTAGAAGTTTTTTTAAGCTAGCAGTGTTAGTCGATGGTTTGTTAATACTGTGGATTGTGACAAACTAAAGTGTTGCACTTTTTCTATTGTTATTCAGTGTAAACATACTAGACAGATGTGCATAAGGAGTTCATGAGTAGTTAAGAATGGGTTAATGATAATGTGCCCCTCCAAGTAAAGTCACAACATAAATATACATGAACATATCTTGAGTTCAAGATTGAATTAAGCATAAATTAATGTCTTAGTTAATACATTAACAAACAAGCATGTATTAACAAGAAACTAAAGTAGCTATTGTTCACACATGAACTCATGTGAATCATGTAGTTAAAGTTAGTTCATGATTAGTGCTGGCCTTATCTCATTAGTTCATATCAAAGTAATGCTTAGCTTACATATAAAGACATCATTAAAAAGTAGGACACACAATATGTTTATACCAGCGTTCAGCTGAAAAAGTAAATGGAAATGGAAACACTTCAGCAATAAATTTGGAGCTGGTTTGTAATGTGTCATGCTTCAATGGAAAAAAAGCCTTCATAGAGCGTTATGCACAGTATAAATCTAAGCAGGGATGCTAATGATTCTTACTCGGTCAATGCTGCTTCAATTAGTCTTTCAGCCATTGTGTTTATGTTTGACACTTAAAGCAACCACCAATTCTTATACGAGAACATTAGTGATTTGATAATCATTAGTAAATAGTGATCTGCTGTGAGGACACTTAGATTGTCGAGACAATAACAACAGTAGCGAAGCCTGTGTGATTTAATTTGAAGCAAGGAAGGATACGGGGAGAAAGAAAGGGTGCGTTGAGGACAGAATGTGTTGGGGAAAGAGGGCTGAGGGAGTTGCTAAGTGCAGAGAGATGTTCGAAGTGAGACACACACACGCACACACACATATAATGGACAGGGTTATTATGTGCCAAAGCTAGGCACTCGCAGTAGTTTTTCATTCAGTCTGAATCATGAATAACATTACGGATTACAAAAGGATTACCCGAATTTATATTCTATTCTAATCTAATCTATGCCCTACCAACACACACACACACACACACACACACACACACACACACACACACACACACACACACACACACATGCACGCAGTTGCTCTGGAAGATACAATTAGACTAAGACAAGCACTGGCATGTCCTGAACCTAGGAAAGAATATGAGTAGAGGACACCGAGGGCAGAGGATGTGAAAAGATAGAGTATGGTAGGAGGAAAAGGTCTGATAATATTGAGGAAGGGCTGCTATCTGTCCCCGGGCGGCCGGATCGATGGAGGAGAGAGACAAGATCTATTTCGGCCGGTCTGTTCTCAGGTGGCTAAAGATGGTGAGAGTGGGAGACAGAGAGAGAGGAGGGATACTTTAACTAACATTGCATCACTTCTCATGTTACCTCAAGGGTAGATGGGGAGAGTGGACACAGGTGATAAGCAGAACCTTGGGTAATAGAAGAAGCTGAAAAAGAGGGGCGTGGAAAAGAAACCAGGAGGGAGGAAGAGGAGACGGAAGGTCATTGGTGGGCGACAAAGGAAAAGTGAAGAGGAAGAGAATTAGACAGATACTTTTGCATAGCGCATTGAGTTTTTCCGCTCAATCTCCCACAGACTGCTGGGAATGCAGTTAGAAGGCATTACAAGTCACGTTGAAAAAAAAATGCACTTAGTTGCACTTTTCTCTCCTTCCACTAACATGAAACAAATGTATTCTTATGATAGAGCAAAGCTCTAGTTATTAATCATTGAGCATCAACACTCTCCATATGCCTTCATTGAATCATTTAAAGGGATAGTTCCTGTTGGTTAAAATCTGCATTAAAACATTACATTTTAAACAACACTGCACCCCAAACACTTTTATATTTGTTTATGTTGCACAAAATAAATGTTCATGCAGGTTTAGAATGATGTGAGAGAGAAAAAATGATGACAGTTTGCTATTTTTAGGTGAAATATTCCCTTTAAAAAATACCATGGCAACCTTACTTACTGCAAAAACACCATAGTTAGTTATTAATGCTTCAAGAAAAAAAAAATGTTAATGCTCTCTGTTAGAATCTTTCCAGTTTGGTTGTCCGATCAATACAGTAATCAATTTAATAATGATGTTTAATCAGGCACTTCTATGTAAACATTGTACATGTTCAAGATAGTTCCCATTTCTGCACTTTCAAGTGCAGTCATAGAGGACATTTCTAATTTTGTTACATAATCACAAAATTAGAATCTGCCACTGTTTAATGAGAAATGTAGTGAAAAACAAGCTTAATTGAGTAAAGTCTGATTGTTCCCTGGTTATAGTTATCTGCATTTTTCAGTGTAATGACTTTGGAAAAATTATTATCTTGTCGTTTTGAAATTTGCATAATTACTGCGCTGTACTGTTAATAATAAACAAAAACGGTGAGAAAGCACAAGCACCGCTAATGATGTGAATTCACGTGTATGTGAAATACTGCATGGACACAAACAGTTGGGATCAGTTATTTAAAGATCACTTTTACAGATGTGAGTCTGCCATGAGCAGTGCTGGGAATGTTACTTTGAAGCAGCAGCTTGCCAAGCTAATTAAAAAATAATACTAATAATAATGTTAGCTACTAAAAACTAATAAATAGCTAACTACATTTGAAGATATAGGACAGCATCCTTACAAATACATAATGCTCTCAGAAATATTGCTTATAATCAAAATTGCTTATCATCAAGAGTAGAGCTTTAATTATTTCTGTTTTTTTTTAAATAAATAACAAGTGTTTTTTTTTTTTATTAACTGATTCGCTAATCAGACTTTGTAAGATGGGACAAACCATATCACAACAATAAATCAGTTATTTAAACAGTATAGAGAAAGGTAACATAGGAGAGAATGTTAGATGATTCTTTCAGCCTAAAGTACAAAATGTAACACTTAAAAAGAAAAGAAAAAACAGCTATTGTATGTAGCATTTCACTGTGAACTGCAAAACGTTAGTGGTGTTACTATTATAGTAAGTTACTTTCTAACAGTGGCCATGAGCTGAGGCTCACATTCTTAGTGTTCAGAGAAGGAACATTTCATGCTGATTCTGATCACTGTTTTCCTTGGCTTGTACCTGCATGATTGCATGCACTTAGTGTTAAATGACACTGTTAAAGAACATTTGCTGAATGTGCTAATGCAGGACAGAAGTGAGATGTATAACCTGAAGTAACTTACAATAATAGCACTTCAGCTTCATTTCTTAAATGAAGCACATTTTAAGATGACAACTTAGTGCGAGGGACAAATTGGCGCAAGAGATCAAATTATATTATGGATTTTTCAGTCTCAAACCTGTAATTAGCAATTTTATGTGATGTGACGAATTTCTCTGTGTGTTTCCACCTTCTTCTCATGCATGTATTACATTGCAGTACATTTGCATTTTGACTTGTATGATTATGTTTTACTATAGCTGATTTCTTTGATCTTTCAACTCATGTTTTTGCTTCCAAGTTAGCATGACAATTTTTAGGAGGTGAATTTAGTCCTCATGTCTATATAATTCAAGCTTTGAGTTTGAGTGAAACAACATGTGTATTTGTGGCTTTTACTTCTGAAGCAAATAGTAAAGTAAAGTGAAGGGAAGCAAATGGCTCTTTTGTCAAAGAAAACTGTCCTACGCCATGGTGGGAGTTTGAATGGAAGTATCCACTTTGCAAAAGCACTAAAATAATGTAAAATAAAATAAAAATAAAATAATATGGCTATCCCTTGCTATTTTAGGAGTTTTGTGGATGGTTAAAATTCCAACGATAGTGTTTTTCAGACAGTGTGGTTTATTTTACATTCATTTTACATGTAGTTATGCATGAGGTTCCAAAGCATAGCCATTGCTGTGGAGGGCAACTGCATGAGCTTATTCAGAACTAAAGAAACCACACACATCAGCACTACAAAGCTGACACTTAAAACATAATGACTAATGTTATACTCTCTCTGCTTTTTCTAGGTCTGTGGATCCCTCCCCTATCTACCATGCAAGACTCCCCACCCCTTCAGCCATTCAGAAAACCACATCATTTCCATAGTTTATGCCATCCTCACAGGAATACACACGCACCATCATACTCCTCTCATCCATCAATCCATCTGAAACAAAACCTCCTCAAGCCCTCTGAAGCATTTCGGCGACCCTCTCCTTCACTGTGGCCAAAGTTCACCAGCAGATACTTTCCACCCCAGGACACATCCTCAACAACACTGCAACTGCCATTACTGCACTGGCTGGCATTGGTCACTTGTGCCTGCTTGCTGCCTGCTCTCTTTGGTCAGATTCCAGGAGTCGTAGCCGGTGAGACGTGGGGCGTAGTCTCTGCATGCCCCTTTCACTGCGTCTGCAGAAATCTCTCTGAGTCTCTAAGTACACTTTGTGCAGATAAAGGCCTTCTTTTTGTCCCACCAAATATTGATCGTCGAACCGTCGAGCTTCGTCTCGCTGACAACTTCATTCGAGAAGTGGGAGGAGTTGATTTTGCCAACATGAGTGGACTGGTGGATTTGACACTCTCCAGAAATACCATCAGTCACATTCGGCCACTTGCATTTTCAGATCTGGAAAGTCTTCGTTCCTTGCACTTAGATGGCAACCGACTGTCAGAGCTGGGCCCACGGGACTTAGTAGGCATGCTAAACCTACAGCATCTCATTCTCAACAACAACCAACTCACCAACATCTCCTCCGAGGCCTTTGATGACTTTTTATTCACTCTAGAGGATTTGGACTTATCCTACAACAATCTGCGCAAGGTTCCTTGGGATGCTATTCAGAGCATGGCCAGTATGCACACTTTAAATCTAGATCACAATCTAATTGACCAAATCTCTGAGGGAACTTTTAGTGAGCTCTACAAACTAGCTCGATTGGACATGACCTCTAATCGTTTACAGACTTTACCACCTGATCCTTTGTTTGCTCGCTCCCAGACAGGGGTTATTAGCCCTACACCCTACAATGCCGTGATCAACCTGAATTTTGGGGGAAACCCGTTACACTGCAACTGTGAACTGCTTTGGTTGAGAAGGCTGATACGCAGTGATGATATGGAGACATGTGCTACACCTCTTCATCTAGCGGGGCGTTACTTTTGGTCAATCCCTGAGGAGGAATTTGCTTGTGAGCCTCCACTTATTACCCGACATACACACAAGCTATGGGTATTGGAGGGTCAAAGAGCAATGCTCAAATGTCGTGCTATTGGAGATCCAGAGCCAGTGATCCACTGGGTCTCACCAGATGATCGCATCATCGGCAATTCCAGTCGGACCACATCTTTTCGAAATGGCACACTTGAGCTACTTGTGACTGTTGCTCGAGATGATGGGACATACACTTGCATTGCTATCAATGCTGCAGGTGAGGCCACCTCACTTGTTGACCTGAAGGTTATCCCTCTTCCTCATCGTGGAAACGGAACAGTATTGTTATCTCGTGACCCAGGATCATCGGACATAACTAGAGGGAAGACCTCCAGTGGGCAAAGTCCTGGCATGGACTCTAGCAGCGACCCCCAAGAGGGACGAGAGGACGGTCAGATAGAGGGTGGGGATGTAGTGAGCGAAGGGGTTGAGGAGCAGATGGTTGGAGTACAAGGAGTGACATCAACTTCAGCACAAGTGAGATGGGACAAGGGTCATCTGATGCCAGCCAACCTGGTGTGGATGTATCAAATACAGTACAACTGCACTGCAGATGAGACACTTATTTACAGGTGAGTGAAACCACTATCAAGATAAACACAACCACAACTTGTGGTTAATTTAAGGAGCTAATTGCAGTTGAGGAACTGCAAATATACAATATATATTCTGTGGAAGTCAGCATTTTGCTTCGAGAATTGAATTGGCAACATTCTAATTCTATGATTATTCAGAATTCAGGGGTTTGCAATCAGAATAGGAATTCAGGGTTATCAATTTAGGGATTCATTCACATGTTTTAACAGTACTTTAAATGGATAGTTCATCTAAAAATGTAAACAATGTCATCATTTACTCATCCTCCAATTGTTCCAAACACAAATAAAGATATACTTAAGAATGTTGGTAAGCAGCAGCCATTCATTTACACATTCATTTACACATTCATTTACACATTTTATGATTCTACTATGGATCACATTGCTTGTTTACAACATTGTTCAGACTGTTTTGGGTTTGGGTGCACTATCCCATTAAGCAATGTTCAGATTTAATGTTGTGGAAAAGTCTTGGGATTGAGCATGAACTCCAAGACTTCTACAAAACCAAAAGGACGAGTCAATTGAAATGAGTCTTGTCACTGAGTTTAGGGAGCCAATTTTAGGATATTAACCAGAGTAGCATATGTTGACTAAATTTGGAATTCAAGAATATTTCTTTACTCTTGACATTAAAGTGATGGATTGGAATTTCAGTAGGGCTCAAACAAAAGGCTTTTAAATATGATGTACTGTCACATTACAGGCTAATTGTTCAGAAATCCACTTTTGTGCATTCAGAGCCATCTTATATAACACATTTAGTATGACATTTTACAGCATTGCAATAATGAATATGCAATGCTGTGATTCTTGTCAGCTTTAATCGTGATAATAATGAGCTCCATGTTGAACCTGAGGCAAAGGCAGTCCTACTGCTTTCTCATGTTATCAGTGTCTTTGGCTCTAGTAGCAGCTTCAGCCTAGTCGCTGTCAGACATTTTCGAAGCATGTTCAATACATCTTGCACCTCTCTGAGACATTATCTATGGCAAGTGACATACGCCCTCTTGCTGTCTGTCCTTCATTAAGGGGCCAAGAGGGAGTGAATGTGTGTATGTGGTGTGGGAGAATTACAAGCTACTGACACCACAGACATTGAAACTGACAGGGGGCTGGTAGAGAGAGAGAGAGAGAGAGAGAGAGAGAGAGAGAGAGAGAGAGAGAGAGAGAGAGAAAAGATAGCAAATAAAGAAGAGAGGTGGGATAGAGATAGATAGTTTGACAGAGAGCTCAAGGGATAGAATAATGAAGTCTTTAAATGAGCTTAAACTGCAGTGCCAATAAGTATGTCACAACCTATCTTGCTGACGACCACCACAACAGGAAGAGGAGCAGAGTGAAAAATTGAGAATGAGAGAGATTACTGGTAAAGGGAAAGCTTTTATCTTGGCTTTGGTGTGGTCTGAATGTGTAGCCTTGTAAAGAACACAAAATGGCAAAAGGTGTCTCGGTGGATACACAAAGGATATGCCAAAAGAATAAGGTTGAAACTATAGAAGGAAGCAAGGAAGAAAAGACTGATATTAACTAAGGGATGATGACAGAAAAAGAGTGTGACAAAAAAACAGGGTTGATTTTAGAGAATAAAAGAATAAAATCTTCTGTTTAAGTTAGTGGAGACAAAATATGAAAGTCTTTTCTGCCTCTTCTTTCGTTCAGGCTCTATCCCTCCCACCTTTTCTCTCTCTCTCTCTCTCTCTCTCTCTCTCTATCTCTCTCTCTCTATCTCTCTATTATTAGAGTGTCTAATAATTGCCTGTTTCTGTGTCACCAGTTTCACAAAACATTTTCCTGTCAGTTTTTTTCTTTTTTGCAGAATGAATGTGTATGAGTGTGTATTGATGTATGACAAGACGAAATCTGAATTTGTGTAGCTCCATCTTTCAAATTCAGACATACAAATTAAAGACACTAGACGAAAAGGTCAGACTCACTCTTCTGAGTGCTGACAATCCAGAAAAAAAAACAAACAAAAAAAAATAATACTTTATTGCTCAATAGCTGCTCCATTATGTCTTAGGGGACCTAATCTGGTTTGTGTCGTTTCATTTCATGTTGGACAAATAGACACTACTACTATAACGGTCAACACAAAAACTGTCACCATTGTGATGTTTTAAATTCATGTGACTTTTCTTCATGCATGGTACAGAAAAGTTAAATAGGCAATCTGGGGTATAATTCTGCTGTCATTTATTCATTCTCTATTTGAGCTTCTTTCTTTTGTTGAACACAACAAAACATATTTTAAACAATGTTGGAAACCAGCACCAATTTACGTTTGTAGAAGTATGGATGTCAGTGGCTACAGGCTTCTTTAGACATTCTTATAAATGTCTTCTTTTATGTTTTAACATAAATGCATAAAGATTTAGACCAGAGATGCCCAAACTAGAGCCCGCGGGCCAACGTTGGCCCATTGTAACCTTTGAATTGGCCCGCCATCCCATCTGAGAAGAGAGGAAGAATATTGGGGAGGATTGGGGTTAATGCTTTTAATATACACTGTCATTTCTAATTTAACATAAGCTTTTATTTGCTAGTTTTATTTTTAAGCTACAACAAGACTAACTTGAATAAATGCTTCAATTAAATGTTGTAAATGGATCCTTCTTTTTTTAAATGAACATACTATTGCTCAGTGGATAGAACACAATTCAGAAGTCCTTTGGATTTCAATGGGAACCATCATGTTACCATCAGCAGATTACCAATAGTCTTCAAAATATTTTATTTTCTGTTCAGCAGAAGATAGAAACTTTTACAAAAAATAGGGAAAAGGGAGGGTATGAGCTCTCTCTCAAAACCATTTGAATCTTGAAATAATTACCCACAGTTAGATCCATAAATATTTGGACATCAACACAATTCTAACATTTCTAACATCTTTATACACCAACACAATGAATTTAAAATTAAACATACAAGGTGTGTTTTAACTATAGACTGTCTGCTTTAATTTGAGGGTATTTACATCCGAATCAGGTGAAAAATGTAGGAATTACAACAGTTTGCATATGTGCCTCCCACTTGTTAAGGTAATTGGACAGAATAAAAATCATAAATCAAACTTTTACTTTTTAATACTTGGTTGCAAATCCTCTGCAGTCAATTACAGCCTGAAGTCTGGAACGCATAGACATCACCAGACGTTGGGTTTCATTCCTTCAGTTCCTGCTTGTTCTTGTGGCATTTTCCCTTCAGTTTTGTCTTCAGCAAGTGGAATGCAAGCTCAATTGAATTCAAAACAGGTGATTGACTTGGCCATTGCATAACATTCTTCTTCTTTCCCTTCAAAAACTCTTTGGTTGGTTTTGCAGTATGCTTTGGGTCATTCTCCATCTGCACTGTGAAGCGCTGTCCAATGAGTTCTGAAGTATTTGGCTGAATCTGAGCAGAAAATATTGCCTGAAACCCTTCAGAATTCATCCTGCTGATTTTGTCAGCAGTCACATCATCAATAAATACAAGAGAACCAGTTCCACTGACAGCCATACATGCCACGCCAGGTCACTAATACCATCATGCTTCGCTGCTTAGGATCATGAGCAGTTCCTTTCCTTCTCCATACTCTTCTCTCCCATCACTCTGGTGCAAGTTGATCTTGATCTCATCTGTCCATATGATGTTGTTCCAGCACTGTGAAGGCTTTTTTAGAACTCTAATCTGGCCTACCTGTTTTTGAGGCTCACCAATGGTTTACATCTTGTGGTTTACATCCTCTGTATTCACTCTGGCGTAGTCTTCTCTTGATTGTTGACTTTGACACACATACAGCTAGCTCCTGGAGAGTGTTCTTGAAGCAATAGCTCAATTACTTTTGGACCCTTAACAAGTGGGAGGCACATATGCAAACTGTTGTAATTCCTACAGCATTCACCTGATTTGGATGTAAATACCCTCAAAGTGTACAAAGTTCATTGTACACTTCATTGTGTTGGTCAAAAATGCTAGAATTGTGTCGATGTCCGAATATTTATGGAACTCTATATGTTCAGGAACGGTACATTTTATTATGTTATTATATTATTATGTCTTATTCTTACCAAGGCTGCATTTACTGTGGACATTTTCAGGGTTCTTTAATGAACAGCAACAGCTTTTATTCGAAATATAAATGTTTTCTAAATTTACAAATGTTTTATCTTAAATTATGATCAATTTACTGAGTCCTTACTGAATAAAAAGTATTAAGGTATATTTTATTCTCACAAAGCTACATGCATTTTATTAATTATAAGCCTGTTTATGATAGTTGTACAGCCTGTTTTTCATTCAAAGCTTGATATTCCTAGTCTTCACTCATTTTTGTAATATAAAAAATAGTGACCTTTGTTACTATTCAAATATTGACCTTCTGTGTTCTACAAAAACAACTAACACAAGGGTGCATTTCCCAAACAATGACATGAACCACTGCTGAACTGTTAGAACTGTCATTTGTGATGTCATGCAGGAGTTAATTTCTGCTAATTTTAAACATTTGAGATTAAAATGCATTGTTTGTTAAGTATTGAAGTATGTTGGTAATGACACATGAAAAAATAAATATTTTGAGAAACGTTAATAAAAGAATTTCAAACTGTTTTGATGAAATAGTTTTAATGGGGATAAGATGTAGATCACTTGAATTTGGGAAAATTCAGAGAAATGTTTATATAAAATATCGCCCTTTACCTCATTTTGAGACAATTCATCACCTTGGAATTATAAGGTTCTATGTGCGTTCTGAATGATTTTGAGATATTGAGCTTCAAAGTTTTTGCATTCCACATAGTAAACTGTATGTGTGTAACGTTTGTTTTTTAAATAAAAAAGTCTTAAAATGTAAAAAACATGCTATAATGAAAATAAGTTGTCATTTAATAAGAATATGTCAATAAAACACCAGGCTTATAAACACACTAAAAGAAAGACTGACTGACTGACTGACTGACTGACTGACTGACTGACTGACTGACTGAATGAATGAATGAATGAATGAATGAATGAATGAATGAAAGTCATCCACACGCTGACAAAACATCAGGTCTACTATAAGTCGCATCCAGTTAGCACTCTTGTTAGACAAACAGCTGTCACTTTTCTGCAAATCCTTTTTCAAATGGACAACTATTTAGTCATTATGTTTCTTTCTTGGTGTCACGGTGGAGCAGTGGGTAGCACAATCACCTCACAGCAAGAAGGTCACTGGTTCGAGCCTCGGCTGGGCCAGTTGGCATTTCTGTGCGGAGTTTGCATGTTCTCACTGTGTTCACGTGTGTTTTCTCTGGGTGCTCCGGTTTCCCCCACAAGTCAAAGACATGCCCTATAGGTGAATTGGGTAAGCTAAATTGTCTGTAGTGTATGTGTGTGAATGAGTGTGTTTGGGTGTTTCCCAGTTATGGGTTGCAGGTGGAGGGGCATCTGCTGCATAAAACATATGCTGGATAAGTTGGTGGTTCATTCCGCTGTGGCGACCCCTGATTAATAAAGGGACTAAGCCGAAAAGAAAATGAATGAATGAATGTTTCTTCTTGTTTTAGAGCTGGATTCAGTATCACAAACTGTAAAATTTTACCTGACATGTACTGTGGGTCAAACTAATGTTACCAATGCTATCATTACTGCTTTGTTATTCACACAGTGCACCTACTCATTGGGATAAAAAGGAATCCTCCTACAGACCTACTATATCTAGTTTACCAGAGTCCACCCGTGGCAATGCCTATTTTTGTTTTATGTCATGGCAGAAAGATGTTAACCTACCATCTCATGGCCAGTGACTTCTAAAATATGTCAGCTCCAGTGTACTACCTTAGATAGAGCTAGTGAAACATTTTTTCATGTTTATTTTAACAACATATCTTTTCCTGCGCCTGGAAACAACACAACAAGGGCACACAGAGCTATACAGAGTCTGGAAATACAAAGCTATAAGAGGGCAGATAGAATGACCTTGAGCTGTAACTCATAATTTACAGTGCAGCCGGGCTTAATAGATTCTGACCCCGATGACAGAGCAGTTCTGGCAGACAGTGAGTGTGTGTTCGACAGAGAGAGAAAGAGTGGGAGAGAATGTTTTTAACATTATTGATTCAATAAACAAATTATAACTGTGCATTCATGTTAGAAATATAATGTTAAAATATCAACAACTGACGCTGAAGTGTGCACTTTTATATTAAATACTCCTATTAAATATCTCAACTTAAAGGTGCAGTAGGTGATTGTCTTCAGAAACATTTTTGTTGTGCTGGTTGAAAGTCTCTTCACATTCCAATAGTAATGATTAAAGTAAATGATCTAAATGTATTTATAAGTGTTTTTATATTCTGGGTAAGGCATAAAACAAAAAAATGTTCATCCAATTAAATATTGTCCCATAATTCCAATAAGTAGCCAACATGTCAACAAATGTAAATTTGGACTTCTGCGCATCTCTGTTCACGCATATCCGCCATTAGCGCAAGCACGCCTGCATGTGCATCATGCGTTCACATGCAGACGAGACAGTCACAGTCGTGGTAAAATCAAATGCTGAATTGAAACTTTTTAAAATCCCGAATCAATATTGGAGTTAGTTTTGCACGCTGGGGGGAGGATGACACCATGACTGAAGTATTTCTGTTAGACAGGTAATGTTCTGTTTAAAACTCTTTTAGTCATGCAGAGCTGATGTAGATGTGTTGAATGTGTTGTTATGAATGGGTTATATGCACAGAAGTGTTGTTCAGCCACTGAAATCTCCAGGTAAAAGATTGATGTGACTATTTTCAGTTTCATAAGGTCCTTTTACAGCATCGATAATGTAGATTTTTATTTAGTTTAACAACAAAACATCAGTAAATAGCGCTATTCTGCCTAGCCTCCTTTACTGAGCTGAAGTTGCTTTTATATTCACATTGGTTAATTTTTGATCAATGACAGCCTGTGATGTGCTTCCTATATTGTTCACCTCTACTCTGAATATTATATTGTAATTCCTGCATGCCGCCAGCCAAACACTAACTACATTTCTAACTGGCGAATGACATGAACTAGTGGGTTGTCTGCTCTCATGTCGCAGTGCGTGCGTTTACGACTACAGGAGGCGTGGCTTTGAAACACAGTCCCTCCCCTGCCATTCAAATTCGATAATATGCTAACCGGTTAGCATTTGGGCAGATCCCCTACTGCACCTTTAATGGGAAAGAGTAAGTCAGCTAAATATTGAACAATTAAATCTGAGGTCTTTTCAAAAGACTGCAATTAACCAACAGCTTATTATAAATATTAATAATAATCATGAGGATAATTATGAATCGTAAACCAGTTTGTTATTTTTGATTGTATAATAAAGCAGCAATAAAAAATAACAAAAGTGCATGTGCAAATGTGAGAGCGTATGGGTATTAGATATGGATGTATGTGTTTCCCAGTACTTACAGCTGGAAGGGCATCCGCTGCGTAAAACATATGCTGTAATAGTTAGTGGTTCATCCCACTGTGGCGACCCCTGATAAATAACGGGCTAAGCCGAAGGAAAACGAATGAATGAACTTTAAAAACACACACAAAATAGTGATTTTTTTATGCTGAAACACATTATTCAAGACACATTCTTTTTTTAATCTATTGCAATAATGCACTAGATATAAAAGACATATTGAAATGCTCCCAAAATTCAAAAAACAGCAAAAAATGCTTTATCTAGGGCAGCAAAAATGTCCACAGCCATATCATTTACTTGTCTATGGCTAATATGTACAGCTCTTAAAATGTATTTTCATTTTTAGAGGCATAATTAAAGCCATCAGGACAAGGGAATAGCAGGCATTAGCTGATGCATTTCTTTCATTAGAGAAAGATTAAGAAAAAAAAGTCTACATGTGGGAGGATAAGAGGGTTTTAATAATGTGACTGAAACAGTATTGTAATGTCTCAAGGTCTTGATCCAAACCTGTAATTATATGTCAATATTAGAGGTATTGTTTGGGAAGGACTTAATTTGGGTAGGGGTTTGTCAGAACAGCCCAGAACATTTTCATTACATTACCTAGTGTATGCTTTTGTGCTACGGACAAGGGAATAAAGGAACACGTCTCAGTAAAATACTGTTTCGTTGTGATGGAATGTGGAGAAGGTAATTGCTTCAGGTTACTAACCACCCACTCTCTCGCTCCCTTCTTTTTCAGGATTCTACCCCCCACGAGTGACAGCTTCCTACTGAAAAACTTGGTCTCTGGCTCAGACTACAATCTGTGCGTGCTTGCCATTTTTGATGACACAGTCACTTCCATGGCCGCCACAAAGATCCTTGGTTGCAGCCAGTTTAGCACCAAGGATAATTATCCAGACTGCCGTTCTCTTCAAGCTCATTTCCTTGGCGGGACCCTTACAATTCTGGTTGGTGGGATTGTTGTGGTAACACTGCTAGTGTTTACAGTGGCACTGATGGTACGCCACCGTGTGTGCAGTAACCATGACAATCATCATGAAATAGGCGAAGAGGTGGGATGCTCAGGAACAGACTCACCGCCTCTTCCTTCAAAGGGAGCCGATGTCTTTTCTCAAAGTAATGGAAATGGGAATGTGATGATGGTAGTGCTGCCTAATGAGCTCATTCAAAAACGAAAAGTGGCGGAGGGAGGGTTGGTTTCGCCGCCCAAATCAACTTCCAAAGTGAAACCAAAAACTCTTCCAAAGCCAAGAGTGAATCTGGAGCAGTTCAGGACAGGACTAGAAGTTGAGGTCGGATCTATCAAGCCACTTCCACCTTACACAATGGAGAAAGAGCAAATGTCTTTGTATTACACCCCCAGTAATCATTCCCCCTCCACACTGCCACGTCAGTCACGTCAGTTAGTAGCAAAATCACTCAAATTTCGCCCTACCAACATGGACACAAGTAAGAGGGCAAGTTTAAGCTTGGCTCCTCCCCCTACATATGGTCGTGACAGGCGGTTCAGTACAGGAGGCGGTGTTGTAGTCCGTCGGGGAGGTCAAGAGAGCCAATGGAACTCTTCAATGGCCTATCAGAGTCCTGCTCTGTCCCACGAAAGATCCCCTCACAGTGCCCTGCGTTACAAGAGAAGTTCTTCATTTGATATGGGTGAAATTGCAACAACAGCCTGCTATAGTTATGCCAAGAGACTTAGCGTCATCTGGACCAAACGCAGCCAGTCATTACATGGCATGCTTGTCCAATGCACATCAGCAACAAGCACCTCAACAACCAGCAGTGGCAGTGAAGATTTCCACACGCAGCATACACGCGGATACATCCGTGCCTACAACACCACCAACTCCAATTCCAACCCTCCCAAAGCAGACGTTACAACTAATTCAAAGAAACAGTTGCTGAAGGATAAAGAAAATGACAAGGAAAAGGGAGAAGAACTTGAGGAGAGCGTGGTGTAGTAAAAGAAAAGACAAAAGTAGCTAAAAGAAGAAAAGGCTGTTAAGACCTTAATGTGGATGCAACATATTTTAAAGAAAAAATGATCTGAAAATGGGTAAAAGTTATTGTAAGAGGGGGCTAAACCCAAGGGGGGAAATAACCTAAGCTGGTTAGGTCATCATAGCCTCTTTCCCAGTTTTGTAATGACAGTCTTGTTGGCTAATTTGAAAGTGGTTTGGGGTACTTGCTGGTCAGCCTGATAGACCAGACAAATGACCAGCTAAATCAGGTGAAGACCAGCTTGGCCAGCTGGAGAGAACAGGCATGAGATGTTTTTAGATCTTGTATAATATTGAATATTGATGGATTATTTAAGTTCAGTTGAGAACACTGCTCTGAAACTAGGAAAATCACAAACTGTATGTCTTTTAAAATACAACAAAAACACATTACTAAGACAAGCAGGGTCACAGCAAGAGCCATTACTAACTCACATGAACCTCGGGGAAATATAACGGTTTGTTTTCCGGCGATCACATGGATTACAGTCACACAGCCAGCACGCGGATGAGCCGACTCATGCCCAATCGACTGGGGGAAATCAATGGATAATGGCAACAATAGTATTACATCAAACATGCAATGTAGAGGAAGCAAACTCTAAGAAAAGTGATCATGTATAAAGGGAACAATGATGGCATGATTTGAACACTTTTAGAGCATAAATGATTATTGACTGACAATTGATATTTTGTGTGTGAGTCTGTACTGTATGTGTGTTTATTTGTTTGTAAGTGTGTAGGTGAGTGAGTGGATTATTGCACAGAAAAGTAATCAGAAGTAATTTTATGACACCACTGGATCTACTGTACCATGTGATCACCATCATCAAATACAGTAATGTGTTTTGAACAGGGAGATTATTATGTTGGCGGAAGGAAGCCGGATGATTATTGAAAGAAAAATGAATAAAAATGCCATTCCAAGATTACAGAATCAATGAATAATTTCTGTTTTAAAGAACATTATATTTGGGGTAATGGATGAAAAAACAATAATGAATTTTGGCAGCTTTGGGCTAAGGCTTTGGCAGAATTGTTTTGATTTTGTTATTCTATGAATGATACTGAAAAAATGTTGGGAAAAAAACAAACAAACTTGTCAATATCAGCAAGTGTGAAATGATTTTATGAGTTAGAAATGAAGATTAAAATAATAATAATAATAATAATAATAATAATAATAATAATAATAATAATAATAATAATAATAATAATAATAATAATAATAATAAAAATAATAATAATAATACATTTTATTTAAAGCGCCTTTCAAGAAACCCAAGGTCACTGACAACATCATATACACAATTCAATAATTTAAAAATAAACCAATATTAGTATAAAAATAGAGAAGGTGATAAAATACAAAGACATGATACAGAGTGTAGTATGCAGTTATAAAGAGTAAGTTATTTTGAACAGATGAGTTTTAAGTCTGGATTTAAACAGAGGGAGAGAGTCAATGTTGCGGATGTCATGAGGAAGAAAATTCCAGAGTTTGGGAGCAGAGCGACTGAAAGCTCTGCTCCCCATTGTGCTGAGAAAGGCAGAGGGAGAGGTGAATGGAGGATCTAAGGATTAAAGATTAAAATAAGGGAATCACTCATATAATACTTTTTTATATATGTCACAGTGGTAAACTGGCTTAATATTATTCAATGGATATTTCAGGTGCAGTGCTATAGTTACAGGTCTGTATGTTCAGTTTTACACCTTCACCCCCATAACAATGCAATGCTGCAAAACAAATGCTTTCAATTTAGTTTAGCCTGTTGATTCCAGAATATTAAATTAAGGAAATAAGTAATGGGTGAATGGCAACCTTTTAAATTTTATTAAATTGTTATGTATTTATTGACAATTGACTTATTTATTTATTTTTTCTCAGACGACAGGAGACTTAATTACTAAACTACTCTCCCTCTTTCCCATGGTAATGCCCTGTCTAGCTGCAGTTTGAGATAGTTGCTTAGGAAGGCCAGCGTGTGAGGCTGAGATAATGACAGGAAAAGAGTCGGATTGAGGGAAAGAGATAGGACGGCCAGTGCTGTCTGCAAGAGTGCTGATGCGGGACACAAAGAGAGGGAGAGCTCAAGCTAAAGTGAGCGAGCACAATAGATAGAGATGAAGAAAAAGAGAGAGGACATTGTGTCTGTAATGTGCACGTTAGCGGCATTTTTGTCATGTAAGTACTTTGCCGGGATTTATCTCATTGCCAATAAAGCCCATTTAAGAACAGCTTAGGTGAAATGAGGGTGAGAAGATGAGTTGTCCTGTGTGTGTGTGTGTGTGTGTGTGTGTGTGTGTGTGTGTGTGTGTGTGTGTGTGTGTGTGTGTGTGTGTGTGTGTGTGTGTGTGTGTGTGTGTGTGTGTGTGTGTGTGTGTGTGTGTGTGTGATGATTTCCTGTGTTTATATTTTAGAGCTACTTTTTTTCCTGTTGATTGTTTACTAACACCCATAATATGCATACTGAATTCAACAGCATCATCATTTACTCATGCCTTTGTCAATCCAGGCCTGTGTGAATTTATTCTTTTTACCAACGTTAAAATGAACCTTTCCACAGAAGATAGATAGACATAAAGGTCGAAATGACATGAATGTAAGTTAAAGGTATGTCAGGGTGAACTAACCATGAAAACTTTAATACTTTTTGTTGAGCACAGAGAAAAATGTTTTAGAGAAATATGAACAAATACATTCATTTACTCACTCTACTTACAGTAGGTTATCTGGGCTTTTTTGATTGGGCGATGCTTCCTTGTCTACAAAGTCATGTTCTGCCTTTTAATGTTGGCTTCAGAATAATCTAAAGGTTTGTTTTTTTGGCGTTGGCATGTCCTTATAAATCACTGCAAACAAATCTTTTTTGTCAATCTGTAAACAGCTCTTATTGGCTGCCAATGCCAGGTGGCATTACTTGTTACCATGCCAACAAGATATTCCTGACTAATTCATTGGCTAGTGGGGCTGGTAAACTGGCAGAAAAAAAAGGCCTGTTAGCATATTTGAAGTTAGCAAGAACACATACAACTGATATGAGCTAATTTTGCAGAGCATTATGCATACCAATTAGGTAATCAAAGTTAACAGCATTTAGCTTTAAAGTCTAGTGAACTGAGAGCTTTTTATTAGCCTTGAAGTCCATTAAGCAATATCAAGACTGTTGTAGTACAAATTACCACATTTAATTGTGGCTTTAACAAAACCAGCTTTTACATTTAATGTTGTTTGATTTTTTCATCCAAAGATTCTGACATATTTTCTTTAAAAACTTTTAGGGTCATTGTGTTTCTATCTTCTGTGAAAATAAACCAGATTTAATTTGAAACAGTTTGGTAACTAACAATAAGGAAAGGTGCCCTACACTGTAAAAAAAATCACTTTGTGAAAAAATGTGGAAACTGACAATTAAATATTGACTCACCAAATTACTTCCCACTAATTAGGCCAAAAAAATTCACTGCATTAATTTAAGCTAATGGGTTGAAGTTAAAATAAAAAATATGTATTCACCAAACACATTAAATTGTGCTCAGCCAATTTATCAAACAGAAGAGGAATATCTGTGTTTGGCCAACAAACCTTGAAGCAAAAAATGTGTGTACTCATGTGTGTGATAATCAAATTTAAGTGCAGCAAGCCAGCAATGGCAGAGATCCAACAAAACATATTCAGACGGATGTTCCTTCATCAAAGTTTCGGTGAGTAGTGAATTCTGTATTTATTGAATTATGTTTAAGTTTAACCAAGTGTTATATATGTGGCAGAAAAACTGTGCATTCCCACCTGTAATATTGACGTCTAACCTATGGTTTTGACCCTACTGGTGTATCCTGGTACTATAAGTTACTATTGTTATTAACTTATTACTTTATGATGGAATTAACATGTATCTGTTGTTTCTTTTTTTTCACTTTCAGTGTAACCGTAATGTGAAGCCACCACTGCTGGGCAAGGCGCAAGTAAACCGGGATGACTATCACAGTAAGTACCTTTGTAACAATTGAGTATATGTTTATTTAATATCCTGCTCAAATACTGCTAACTCTAAGATGTAATTTGTGTGTATAATTTAGTTGCTTAATTGAGAGCCGCCATGAGCCATGATAGTGTAATTCTGACTGTTAACAAGTTTGCGTTGTTATGTTACCGGTTATCAGTTCTACTGTAGTCTTGTACATTTACGATTAAACAAAACATTATGTAAAATACTATATGGCTTATAGATTTTCAGCTTGAAAATATTGAATTTTCATTTGTAGTGGTTCTTAAAGGGAAAGTTCACCCAATAATAAAAAGTTACTCATTGTTTACTTAGCATCACGTGGTTTTAAACATTTGAGTTTCTTTCTTCTGTTAATCACAAAAGAATATATTTTGAAGAAAGCTGAAAACCTGTAACCATTGACTTCTATAGTAGAAGAAACTAAGCATGTCAATGGTTACAGCTTTCCAGCTTTCTTCAGAATATTATCTTTTGTGTTCAACAGAAAAAAGAAAGACAAACAAGTTGGAACAAGTGAAGGGAGGGTATATTATGACAGAACTTTCAGTTTTGTTTGAACCAAAACACAGTTTTTTGTCTTCTGACTTCAGTTACTCACCATCTAGTTGTTCAAACTTAGAAGATTCTTTTTTTGTTGAACACAAAATATGATATTTTGTGTTTAATAAAGGTCTAACAAAATGACTTAAATGTGAATATGCAATTTACCACATAGCACAGAAAGTACTATAAAAAGAAAGTATATTCACTATGCCAACAATTATTTTAACAACCACATTCTTCATTGAAAACTTACAATTACATTTTGTGACCCAACAGCAGTAGTATCTTTGAAAGTTATATTAACGGCATGGTGACATTTGTATATGTATTTGATATGCAGTTGAAGTCAGAATTATTAGCCCCCCTGAATTATTAGCCCCCTGTTTATTTTTTCACCAATTTCAGTTAAACGGAGAGAAGATTTTTTTCAATAATAGTTTTAATAACTTATTTCTAATAACTGATTCATTTAATGTTTGTCATGATAACAGTAGATACTATTTTATTTATATATATTTCAAAACTTTTCTATACAGCTTAAAGTGACATTTAAAGGCTTAACTAGGTTAATTAGGCAGGTTAGGGTAATTAGGCAAGTTATTGTATAACGATGGTTTGTTCTGTAGACTATCAAAAAAATATATATATACAGTATATATATATATAGCTTAAAGGGGCTATTAACACTGACCTTAAAATGTTTTTTTTTTTTTTTTTTAATTAAAACTGCTTTTATTCTAGCCGAAATAAAACAAATAAGAAAAAATATTATCAGACATACTGTGAAAATTTCCTTGCTCTGTTAAACATCATTTGGGACATATTTAAAAAAGAAAAAAATTCAAAGGGGGCTAATAATTCTGACTTCAACTGTATGTGGATTTAGTTTTGACATTGCTATTTTATATTTTGTATACAGGGTCATTGGAAAAGCAAGCAACTACAATGAAGATGGTAATTCTTGAAACAGTAAGCAGCAGCAGCATGATGAACTTTCAGAGTTCTGTCAACTCTGCTGAATGTCTGCTGTCCCGGAGGAGACTTTTGAATTATAATATCTACTCAACGTGGAGTACAACAATGACTTTTTATTTTAACTAAATATTTTAAGATACAGCTTCACGTCTCCAAGTTCCTCTTGAAGTTTTTTCTTTACTTTTTTAAGAGACTTTTGTGAGTTTTTTTTCTGTTCTGGAATCATCTGTAAACTGTGTTAAATAATTAATTGTTTAGATGTGGTGGTGTTTTTGACATTTTATTATGTAATTTTTTTTTATATTTAATATTAATGGATGATTTGATGAGTTCAGAGTAGCTTTTGTGAAATAGTAATATTCAGGTGACATTACACTACAAAGTAAAACCTCAGAAAAATATATATTGACATTTTATGGTGTTTTTGGACATTTTTACAGATGTCTGTGGATGTTTTAAGAACACCAGCCTTGTGTATGAGAATGTAAATGCATGCCATTGTAAGGTTTGTGTTGTAGAAATGTTTAAAGCATTTGTAGTTGTAATGCATTTTAAAAATATTGCCTGTTGAATAAAAATAAAAAATGTTGCAGTGTTTAATGTATCATTATTTTGCATTATTATTTGTTTTCTTTTGGGATAATGGTGGATAAACAATTCAGTAAAGTTGCTTTAGCACACTGTAAAAAATGAATCTCCATTTTAGTTTTTTCAACAAGATTTGGTAAATTGAAACAACAAAGCTGTTAATTCAACTTAATCTGGTAAGTTTTTGCTGTCTCAATTAGTCTGTAATAGAGTGCTTGTCAACTCAACTTAAAAACATATGCTAAATCAGCGTCCTTTAAGTTGTGCCTCATACTTCCAATCCAGTAGGTGGCACCATTAAGTAAGTTTGCCAACTGCCAGTCAAATACCAGAAGAAGCTAGACAGATGTGACATTTTGCATCAGATTTTTCAATTGTTTAAAAATCACATTTGCTAAGCTAAGTACTTCTTCAGATTTGTGTTATAATGACATACATGAACTGATTGTGAATGTATTGTTTCCAGTTATAAATGTTTCTAGAGCAGATTAGACCTTTGCTAATACATATGGAGTTTGGCCACATTTATAAAGCTTAGTAAAGTTTTAGGTTTGAATTTGCAATATCTTAATATGTGTATAAAAATTGTACTTTTCTAGTTCCCTGACTGAGCTACAACAAGTTATATATATGTATATATATATATCAATTATTTTGAACAGAGCAAGGACATTTTCACAGTATGTCTGATAATATTTTTTCTTCTGAAGAAAATCTTATTTGTTTTATTTCGGCTAGAATAAAAGCAGTTTTTAATTTTTTAAAAAAACATTTTAAGGACAAAATTATTAGCCCTTTTAAGCTAGATTTTTTTTCAGAATTAGATCGTACAAATTCATATGAATTAGCCACTAAATCAAAAAGTTACGAATTGCCGTGACATTGCGTTGGAAATGCAGGGGTGACCGTGCCTTCGCAGTAGCTGGTTCTAGGTTGTGGAATGGTCTACCTATCTGTAGTAGATCTGTTTCATCTTTGTTTGTTTTTAAATCTAGGTTGAAAACTTACCTCTTTGATTTGGCATTTTATCAATGAAAATTTTACCTATAGTTTTATAATTTTATTTATTTTTTTGTTGTGATGTGTATTGTGCAGCATATTGGTCAACCTCTGTTTGTTTAATAATATTATATAAATACAATTGACATTGACATATATATTAATGGATTTGCCATTTATATACAGTAGAATATATTTAAAAAATGTATAAAACAATTATATATTAAATATATTAAAGAAAGAATATATACAAAAAAAAAATATTAGAAAATATTAACAGTAATTCACTAAATGCATTTTTCTTATTCAAAAGGTTGTTCCCAGAGAGCAGTTGCTAAATTGGGAGTAAAGACATTTAATAAAACATGTAATGTATTTCGTTGTCTGTTCTGCTTCTAATTGAGAAAATCTGCTAGATTAAGTTCAGTGAACTTGAAAATGTAAGTTAATGTATTTAAATTAAACTTGGCAAGTTCTGCTAACTTGATAATGTAAAATAACTTATTATAACTTGTCTTTGCAAGTCCAGTTAACTTGAAATAAGTACTTGGGTCAATTATTTATCTCTGTCAACTAAACATTTTAAGTTGAGAAAACTTAAGAGAATTTAGTCAATACAACTTAATTGAGTCAATGCAACAAGATGACTTAACTAAGTTAAGTTGAGTGAACAAATCCTTTTTTACAGTGCAATGTACATTTTCCAATATACATTTTGTAAATCAGGTGAAACTAAAAAATCAAGTTACAACAATTTAAAATATTCAAATGGGACAATAACATGATCAGGCAGACTTGATGTTTTTTTCAATTGGCTCAACACATTATTTCTCATTGAGCCAATGTTAATAGGCTGTTGCTACACTTGTCAAATTTCATTCGGGCCAATTGAAAAATTTAGGTGTAACCAGTGAGAAAACATTTTTGAGTTTGGGCAGTATTTTTTTTTTACTTTTTTTTTTAGCAGTATTTTTTAAAGTATTTGACAGGCTAACTACCCTGGCTTGTAAGTTGACTTCTGTCTTTTGCATCTCTCAAACATGTACAACATTGTTAATGCACCCGATAGCATCCTAAGATGCTGCATAAACCTAAAGGAATCATCTGAAATGAAAATGTTGCTAGAGTGATAGTTTGGTGGTGCACTGGTAAAAACAAAAAATACTCTACTCTCTTTGTGAGGTTCCCCTGAATGACAAGTTTATTCTTGGTCATGCTGTGGCCAACTCATTAGAGATAAACCAGTTTATGAATTTTATTAGTGCAGAAACATTGTAAGAACGAACAGTTTATGCATTGATACATCAATCAATTAGTCAAAATGGGCCAGAATCTGCTGCAGGCATGTAAAGTAGAGCTGGATGTCCTTTATTTTAGTCTACTTCTCACACGCACTCACTCTGGGACTGGGTGAGAAATAGCTCATTTTCCCATCTTTTCTTGGCCCATCTCTTTCAGATACAGACACGGTCATAGTCACAATAAGCACGGAGCCAGCTTTAATCTTCTCAAATGATTTAGACTACAGGGATCAGATTATATAACACAGATCACTAAGATTATGTCCATTCACTCCTCAACAGTGCTTTAGTTTTTATGCAAATTAAGCCAGAAAGAGAGGTTATCTAAAGTGATTGTTCTCACCGTTCATCATTTGTTTACTGTTGTCTTTCTCCAAACCTATTCTTTTTCATTCTTCAAATAAGAAAGTCAGTGGGGTCCAAAACAACAGTGTACCGTGTATCCTTGACTTTCTTTGTAAACAGACAAAGAAAACACAAACATTTTTCATTTGTGTACAAGCACAACTGATGACTTTATGTTTTTGCATTTTCTAAAAAGCCTCAGGATTAGATTAATGATGGCATTTCCTCTTCATTATTCAAAAGTCCTGGGTTTGGTTTTGTGAAATATAACTGCACAGGATGTGTGTTTCCAGAACCTTGTGTAAGCCTGTCTGGTGCTGTGGGTAAATACAGAAGGCAGAGATGTACACATTGTCTGTGCAATCATCCATCCATCCATACACACAGACACACACAGACACACACACGCACACACACGCACACGCACGCACACACACACACACACACACACACACACACACACACACACACACACACACACACACACACACACACACACACACACACACACACACACAAACACACACACACACACACACACACACACACACACACACACACACACTCATACATTACATTATAAATTGTGTTTGCCACCAGGGTATATTTTGTATTCGATTTTGTTAAAAGAGATGATCAAATCCATTAGTAAAGCATTTGACAACACTCCCCTTTATGAATACAGTAAATAGACATGTCTGTCAAGACATTAAAACTAGTAACTACACAGAACTGGAACTGGAATATTTTCAGCAAAATCAAATGTTAAACTGTCCACTACTCATTACTGCTTTGTACTGGTGTGCTATAGTTTATAATTTACAGTATACTGAATTTCTGTGGCATAAAAGTCCTGATCATTTTCCAGAACATTCTATTCGAAAAAATTGGTTCTGCATACAGTTGAAGTCACAATTATTAGCCCTGTTGTGATTTTCTTTTTTAAATATACTCTCAAACAACAGAGCAAGGATTTTTTCACAGTATTTCCTATACTGTATATATATATATATATATATATATATATATATATATATATATATATATATATATATATATATATATATATATATATATATATATATATATAAACACAATTCTAATGATATTATTATAACAAGGGAATTATCTATCTATCTATCTATCTATCTATCTATCTATCTATCTATCTATCTGTCTGTCTGTCTGTCTGTCTGTCTGTCTGTGTCCGTCCGTCCGTCCGTCCGTCCGTCCGTCCGTCCGTCCGTCCGTCCGTCCGTCAGTCAGCTGCTGCAACTAGTTATGCCAATACGCACGCACATTGGACTAACTATAGCAAGCTTGCCTATTGCGTCTTTTCCGCGCGCAAGTAGGCTACATTATTTCCAATTGAGACGTGCGCATATTGAAAGCGGTGCGCGCACGGCTCACAAGCGGACCCACAGACTCGCGCCCTGCTTGCGCGGCACACAGTAGAAATTATCTCAGGCTGTAGTGGTAAGAGTTGTGCGTGGCTATCAGTGCAATGTAAACAAAAGATATGTTAAATGAATTATTAAAAATTATTCAAATGATTATGTATGTATGAACGCAGATGATAACAACAGTTAATTTAAATTCTTAGCTAATATATAGCTTAAATTAACATTAGACAAAAACTATTTTTATTTATTCTTATTTTTATGTATCTATTCATTGTTCTGTCATTTTTTTTTTTTGTAAAATTATCACTCATGTTTAAATAAAAAAAAAAAAAACTTTTCATTTATTTTTAATTCCAAAGAGAGAAATGGACTATTGTTTGTTTTTAATATAGAATCAGTTTTCTTGTGATTTTCTAAACTAGTAGTGTTAAATTTAATAAATGCATAATAATGATGATTACTGTAAAACCATGATTATTCTTCAGACTATAATCGTACAACCAAGATCTATAATCGTTGCATCCCTAATTGTTACGCAGTTTAAAACATAACATATGAATTTGTCTGAATGTAGAAGAAGCCTACCTAAGCAATACACTGATTTTGTGCCTCAAAATACATTTGGATATGCTTGTAAAAAAAGCCACATTGTAAAATGCAGTGATGTTATGTAGTTTCAAAATACAACATTTGGAGTTGTGTCTTAAGGAGCAAAAATACATCATATGAGCTCTTATATTGCTGTTGTGTCATCACTCATATTGCAAGTCATATCTCTCTGGCCCTCCGTTTGGGATGCTTTTCATGAACTGACCCCCATGACAAACTAATTGAATACCCCTGGTCTACAGAACAAACCATCATTATACAATACCTTGCCTAATTACCCTAACCTGCCTAGTCAACCTAATTGACATAGTTAAGCATTTAAATGTCACTTTAAGCTGTATAGAAGTGTCTTGATAAATATCTAGTAAAATATTATTTACTGTCATCATGGCAAAGATAAAATAAATCAGTTATTAGAGATGAGTTATTAAAACTATTAGTGTTGAAAAAACTCCTCTCCCCATTAAACAGAAATTGGGGAAAAAATAAACAGGGAGGCTAATAATTCTGACTTCGACTGTATATATATGTAGCGGATGTTATCCATTTAAGCCTTTGTATACGCCTGTAGCGGAGATTTATGCATTAAGCATTGGTGTACGCCCATTATTAACTAGTGGTTGTTAAGAGGTGTATAAAAGTCCATTCGAGAACCGGGGAAATTACGTCATCGTCCAGCTGACTCTCTGTGGTGGGTGTGTCGCTGCTGTGCGCCTGGTATGTAGCGGCTGTTTAAGCCCATTTCTCTTCCTTTTTAAAATATGTTTTGGGTCTGACTTAGTTTTTTGCTCTGGAAGGCTGGGGTCTGTTCGGCGCCGGTTGCACCGTTGAGTGGCTGCTGTTGGCCATCGTGAGCTTTGTGGAATCACGCTCCATATTGCTGAACTTTTCCCTTGTGTGTGTTTGTTGACATTTTCTGCGCGCTCCCGCGACTACGGTCTTCCTGGTCGGTAAGTAGAGCGCTACCGCTCATACACTTTGCATATCAAACGAGTATAAATATAAACTGATTTTAGATTTTTAATTCGTTATTAGTACAGACGCCTTGCTCTGCTGGAGGGATGATTTGGCATCGTATGTAGTGGTATGTGAAACCCCTGTAGTCCACTATATTTGAAAGGTATGTAGGCTGATTGTGCTCTGTTTTATCATAGATTGCCTTGCGGCTTGAGCGTCTTCTCCTCCTGCTTTGGCACGTGCTGGATGCTGCTGTTTTGCTTCTTTTGTTCATTTGATTCTGTTTTGTTTTTGAGTTAGTTTAATGTCTATTTTGTTTTTTTGTTACTCTGAAGTGTTTAATTTGCATATTTGTTTGTTTTTGATTCTTTAATATTCGTTTGTTGCTTTTTGCATATTTTTTGGTTCTTTATGATTTTGTTTTCTTTATGCTGATTGTTCGACGTGAATTTAAATATTTCAATTCTATGTTTTGTCCTAAGGGCTACTTCTGCTTAAGCTTTGCTTGGCTTCAAATATTGCATTTGTGGTGCTATTTGTCCTGCTTTATTGCAGGCTTTTGTTTCAACTTTGGAAGCCCATTATTTGTAATTCAGCTGGGCCCGGTTTCATTCATGCCCACTGGTGGCTGGTAGTTGCTCTATTGTACTTTTTGTTTTTGATTCTTCTCTGTAAGATTATTGTTATTGGTAGTAATAATAATGTTAAGGTTGGATTTTGTGCACATTTTCCAGTTTTAAATTCTCTCTCTCTCTCTCTCTCTCTCTCTCTCTTCTTTCCCTAGGAGCTGGGGGGTGTCTAGTACGGGCAGTCGGGCCGTTGTGTGGTGTGGATCTGTTTTTCCTAATCTCTTTCGCTCACTCGTGTGCAGTGCGGTGTTTTGAATCTAAAAGTGTGCACGTGTGAATCTTTGGGTCATTTTTTTTGGGCCCAGTGCCTAGTCTGCCCGACTGCGGTAAGCCCCAGCTCCTCTGGTCGGATGAATTTTTGCGGTGGCCTCCAGTAGTGCCATTTTAAGCGGATGTGCTTTTGATAATTGTGGTCCAAAGATAAGTGATTTGTAATAAAAGACTTTATTTTTATATCCACGTCTCAGTTGTCTTTGTCAGGGGTACGAACCTGTATTTCATGTCCCAGGTAATGTACTGGGTGGCGTAGTCGAGCTTTAATTGTAATAGTTCTGTGGTAATTTGGCTCTAGTGTGCCAGTTATCAGATTGGTCTTTCTACTAACAAAAAGCCTTATCCTCGCCACACTTGGCGTAGTCGGCAGGGTTTCTTCTGACATTTTGTGCAGTGAGACGTGGATTCCATTTTCTTTTTTTTGTGTGTGTTCTGTGTAGTGTTTTTGTCTGTTTTAGAAGCAAAGCAGCAGTATTCAATCGTGGTTGTTGAACCCATTAGGTAAGGTCTTTTATATCTCTCTTTAAAGTTTATTTTTCTTTCAATATGGAAGATGAACTGCAAGAGTTGCGAGAACTAGTAGTTCAGCTAAAAGCTGATAATTTAAGACTGCGACAAGAACCGCCCCAAATCAGCTCCCCAGGCCCTAGTGAGGGTCCTCCTAGTATGTCTGTTCCCTCAGCGCTCCCAGTGGAACCTGATAATGCTGATGTCGCATTAGCAGAGCGATTTGTTTTTGTCCCAAGAGATAGGAAATGTGCAAAATTTAACGGTAAGTCAGGAATTGGGATAAATGAGTGGGTAGAGGAAATCCAGGCCTGTATGCGGGCTCGCCATCTGTCTGTGGCAGATCAGTCTTTCTTTATGTTTGATCATTTGGAGGGTGAAGCCCGGGAAGAAATACGCTATCGCTCTGCTCAGGTGCGGGAAGATCCAAAACAAATTATCGCTGCTTTAAAAGAATTGTACGGTTGTTCTCAATCATATATTGCGTTACAGGAGGCTTTCTTCTCTAGAAGGCAACAGGAGGGTGAGTCACTTTTGGAGTTTTCACTGGCCCTCATGAGTCTTCTAGAGAAGGTAAAACAGCAGTCACCAAATGTAATATCAAATGCCGAAATTATTTTGCGAGATCAATTTGTTGAATATGTTCTTGATAGCACTCTTCGCCGTGAGTTAAAGCAGCTAGTGCGTCGCCTGCCCTCTAGTACTCTGTTGGATGTGCGTAGTGAGGCTATCAGGTGGGAGAGGGAGGGTATGCCAGGGGGTGTTAGGGGTCGCAGTCATTCCGTTCCATTAGCCTATGGGTTTCAATATGGAGTTAGGGGGGGTGCTCATTCACCGGTTGATAATTCACAACGGTCTGAAATGAGTGAGTTTAGGGAGATTTTGAAGTCCCAGCAAGAGCAGCTTAACCAGCTCACTAAGAGCATCGCTCTGCTGCGCGAACCCCCTCGTGGTCCGCGGTTGGGTCGTAATGACTCTGTAATATGTAGGAGATGTCAAAAACGTGGGCACTTTGCAAGGGAGTGTGATGGGGAGCGTGTTTCTTCTCGCCCCCATTTACCAGACCGAACGGACCCCAGAGTTCCAGAGAACAGGCAGTTAAATCCACGTCAGATATCGGAAAACTAGCTCCCGCCGTGTTGTTGAGTCTCAGCACAGGTGGGGGAGATGCAGGCTCAGTGTTGTGTAGGGATGGTTCTATACCAAACTTAATGCTGTCTTGTCCCCATTTGGTGGTAGTTATGGGTGGGGTGTCTGTGCCGTGCCTGGTGGACACTGGCTCAATGGTGTCAACCATCACAGAAAGTTGTTTCCGTGAATGTTTTGAGCCATGGGACCAGGACCGGCTGAAATCCTGTCAGTGGTTGCAGCTTAGGGCCGCTAATGGGTTGTCTATTCCTTATATAGGTTACATCGAATTGGATGTAGAATTGTGTGGTGAGTTAGTCCCAAAATGTGGTGTGTTGGTTGTCCGGGATCCTCCTGGTGGCATCAGTGCTCAAGCCCCTGGTGTGGTGGGTATGAACGTTTTGGGCCGATGCTACCAGGAGCTCTTCGGACAATATGGGTCTTCTCTCTTTGATTCTCCCCCAGTGTCAAGCGCTTCGAGGAAGGTGTTTCAGGCGTTGCAGCACTGTCATCAGGCGAGATTACAGATGCCAACAGAGGGGATAGGAAAGGTACGGGTGCGTGGCCCCCAAGTAAGTCGTGTTCCAGGGGGTATGATTAAGATGGTAGTGGCTACTTGCTCTGAGAAATTTTCTAGTGGTGTGGCACTCTTTGAGCCATTGGAGACTGGACTTCCAGCGGGGCTATTAGCTTCTCCTGCCCTTGTTCAAGTTATCAGAGGTACTGTACGTGTCCCTATTGTAAATGTTGAGACATCTGATGTTTTGTTGTTCCCTCGGAGGGTGATTGGTACGCTAACTAGTGTGTACATTGTTACTCCCTCCCCAGGAGTCATCGAGACTAGGTCTTCAAATGGGACGGGACCCTTAATTGGCACCACGTGTTCCATTAGTGCCAAGGCAGATTCTCCTCTTGTGCCCGCGGGGATAAACACTATTGATTTGTCTTTACTCTCCGGGGAAGAGCAGGATAAGGTGAGGGCTTTGCTGGGGAGGTATCAGACTGTTTTTGCTTCATGCGAAAGTGATTTGGGGTGCACTGACATGATCTCACATGATATCCCGTTGCTAGATGACGTCCCTGTTCGGCAGCGGTACAGGCGCATACCTCCCACTGAATATGATGTGGTGCGAACGCACATTAACCAGTTGCTGGAGACACAGGTGATTCGCGAGAGTTGCAGTCCCTATGCCTCTCCTATAGTTTTGGTGAAGAAAAAGGATGGTAGTCTACGCCTGTGCGTGGACTACCGTCAATTAAATGCCAAAACGAGGAAGGATGCGTTTCCCCTGCCCCGTATTGAGGAGTCGTTAGATATCTTGTCTGGGGCCCGCTGGTTTTCTACGATGGATTTAGCCAGCGGGTACAATCAAGTCCCAGTCACCGAAGAGGACCGGTATAAGACTGCCTTTTGCACACCATTTGGATTATTTGAATGGAATCGAATGCCATTTGGATTGTGCAATGCTCCTAGTACGTTCCAGCGGCTAATGCAACGTTTGTTCGGGGATCAATGTCAGTCTTTATTGCTTTATTTAGATGACATCATTGTGTTCTCTTCCTCTGTAGAGCAGCATCTAGAGCGGTTGGAGGTTGTTCTAGGCCGACTGAAAAGGGAGGGTCTCAAGGCTAGACTAGACAAGTGTGCGTTTTTGAGGCCAGAGGTTAGTTATCTGGGCCATGTGATTTCGGCAAAGGGTGTATCAACCGACCCGAATAAGACCCAGGCTGTAGCTCAGTGGCCTCGTCCCTCTAGTGCCACTGGACTGCGTTCTTTCCTCGGCTTTGCCAGTTATTATCGTCGGTTCGTAGAGGGGTTTGCAAAGATTGCAGCCCCCCTGCACCGACTGGCAGCCGAGTTTTCTGGTAAGGGTAAGTCAAGAAAGCATGCTGGGGCAGGTTTTGGAGATGCCTGGAGTAAGCAGTGCGAGAGTAGTTTTTCAGAGTTGAAGGTGCGACTCACCACTGCCCCTGTACTCGCATATGCAGATTTTTCAAAACCGTTTATCCTGGAGGTGGATGCCAGCCATGGGGGCTTGGGGGCAGTCCTCTCTCAAGAGCAGGAGGGGCGAGTTCGCCCTATTGCATATGCAAGTCGCAGTCTGAGGCCCACTGAGCGCAATATGTCCAACTACAGTTCTATGAAGTTGGAGTTTGTTGCGCTCAAGTGGGCCATGACTGAGAAATTTAGGGAGTATCTTTTGGGCAGTCAGTGTGTCGTCTTTACGGATAACAATCCACTTAGTCACCTTCTGAGTGCAAAGCTTGGGGCAGCTGAGCAGCGGTGGGCTGCACAGTTAGCCGCCTTCAACTTTGAGATCCGTTATCGCTCTGGAAAAAGTAATCTGAATGCAGACGCTCTTTCTCGTCAGAACCCCCCTGAGAGTCCAGTGCTGGGAAGCCTGATACCAGGAACGATAGTGCCCGCACCTTTAAGACAGGCCTTAGAGGGGGCGCCAATCGTTGAGGTACGACAGTCTATGATCTCTACTATGCCAGGATATTCTTTGGAAGACTTGGGATCACTCCAGGCGGTGGATCCGGTGATTGCAGAAGTACTGCCATTTTGGAGGCGGAAGTCCCGCCCAGGACGAGATGAGCGCCAGCAAATGTCGTCTTTAGCTTTGACATTGCTTCGTCAATGGGACCGCTTGGTGGAGAAGGATGGGGTTCTCTACCGGCGGGTACATTGTCCAGATGGGGGAGAAGAGACCCTACAGTTAATACTTCCAGCCGTTTTAAAGTCCGAAGTGGTCATGCGGTTGCATCAGCAACATGGCCATCAGGGCATCGAACGAACAACAGAGCTAGTCCAAAAACGGTGCTATTGGCCAGGTCTTTCAGCTGATGTGTCTCGCTGGTGTCTGGAGTGTGAGAGATGCCAGGCTGCTAAGGACACTCGGCCACTAGCTCAAAGTTTTATGGGCCACCTTTTGGCCTCTCGTCCAAATGAAATTGTGGCGATGGATTTTACTGTATTGGAGCCATCCAGTTCAGGCATTGAGAATGTTCTCGTAGTAACAGACGTATTTAGCAAATATACCTTGGCCATCCCCACTAGAGACCAGAAGGCGGAAACTGTAGCCCAGGCCCTGGTTACAGAATGGTTTTTCAAGTTTGGCATTCCAAGCCGCTTGCATTCGGACCAGGGCCGTAATTTTGAATCTTTGTTGATCCGGCAGCTTTGTGATCTGTACGGTGTGAAGAAGTCTCGCACCACACCGTATCATCCAGCTGGAAACGGCCAGTGCGAGCGTTTCAACCGTACATTACACAATCTGTTACGGACCCTGCCAGTTTCCAGGAAAAGGGACTGGGTGGCATGTTTACCACAGGTTGTCTTCTGCTATAACACCACTCCGCACCAAGCTACGGGTGAGTCACCCCACTTTTTAATGTTTGGGCAGAACCCACAGTTACCAGTGGATTTTATGTTAGGAAGAGTCCAGGAACCAGTGGCAGGCAGTGTCCATGCCTGGGTTGAGGAGCATCAGAGCCGGTTAAGGGTAGCATTTCAGGGGGGCACATGAGCGGTTGCAAGCGGCTGCTGATAGGCGGAAATTAAACCATGACCGGCAGGTTCGTGATGCCCCGCTCATGGAAGGTCAGCTAGTATTCCTTCGTCACTGTAGCCATAAAGGTCGTCATAAGATCCAGGACATTTGGAGTCCAGTGGTTTATCAAGTGGTGCGAGCCCCGAGGGATGGGGGTGCAGTGTATACTATTGCACCTGTGGAGGACCTGAGTAAGGTGACTACAGTTCATCGGTCACTGCTTAAGAATCGAATACAGAAAGATTTTTCTGGTGTGTCATCTGATTCAGTTGTGGAACTTCCGGTGTTGCCTAGGGACATTGAAGAGGAGGAAGAGTTGGACTTGGTGAGGGTGGTGCAGACGCGAGGTCCAGGGAGATTGAGTGTTGACCAGGCATCATCGGCTCCCTTGACAAAAGATACTCTTAACCTTTCTGGGGAGTCCTCACACTCTGTTGTAGTGGGGGCCGAAGGTGGTGAGCCGTGCCCTGAAACTGAACTGGTTTCTTCAATAGAAGAGCCAGGAGAAGTGGCTGAGGCAATACCACGTCGGACTGGTAGAACAACTGCTGGTTGCCATTCTAATCTTCACCGTCTCCCTCGCCCAGCAGGAGTTTCACTGCCTTCTAATTCAGTGTCCAACTGTATTACTGCTATTTTTAGGCCCTGGAAGTGACCTTGGCATTGGTTTCCCTTTTTTTGGTGTAATCACCGGGTCGGCGATTCAAAAGTGGGGGGTAGATTGTAGCGGATGTTATCCATTTAAGCCTTTGTATACGCCTGTAGCGGAGATTTATGCATTAAGCATTGGTGTACGCCCATTATTAACTAGTGGTTGTTAAGAGGTGTATAAAAGTCCATTCGAGAACCGGGGAAATTACGTCATCGTCCAGCTGACTCTCTGTGGTGGGTGTGTCGCTGCTGTGCGCCTGGTATGTAGCGGCTGTTTAAGCCCATTTCTCTTCCTTTTTAAAATATGTTTTGGGTCTGACTTAGTTTTTTGCTCTGGAAGGCTGGGGTCTGTTCGGCGCCGGTTGCACCGTTGAGTGGCTGCTGTTGGCCATCGTGAGCTTTGTGGAATCACGCTCCATATTGCTGAACTTTTCCCTTGTGTGTGTTTGTTGACATTTTCTGCGCGCTCCCGCGACTACGGTCTTCCTGGTCGGTAAGTAGAGCGCTACCGCTCATACACTTTGCATATCAAACGAGTATAAATATAAACTGATTTTAGATTTTTAATTCGTTATTAGTACAGACGCCTTGCTCTGCTGGAGGGATGATTTGGCATCGTATGTAGTGGTATGTGAAACCCCTGTAGTCCACTATATTTGAAAGGTATGTAGGCTGATTGTGCTCTGTTTTATCATAGATTGCCTTGCGGCTTGAGCGTCTTCTCCTCCTGCTTTGGCACGTGCTGGATGCTGCTGTTTTGCTTCTTTTGTTCATTTGATTCTGTTTTGTTTTGAGTTAGTTTAATGTCTATTTTGTTTTTTTGTTACTCTGAAGTGTTTAATTTGCATATTTGTTTGTTTTTGATTCTTTAATATTCGTTTGTTGCTTTTTGCATATTTTTTGGTTCTTTATGATTTTGTTTTCTTTATGCTGATTGTTCGACGTGAATTTAAATATTTCAATTCTATGTTTTGTCCTAAGGGCTACTTCTGCTTAAGCTTTGCTTGGCTTCAAATATTGCATTTGTGGTGCTATTTGTCCTGCTTTATTGCAGGCTTTTGTTTCAACTTTGGAAGCCCATTATTTGTAATTCAGCTGGGCCCGGTTTCATTCATGCCCACTGGTGGCTGGTAGTTGCTCTATTGTACTTTTTGTTTTTGATTCTTCTCTGTAAGATTATTGTTATTGGTAGTAATAATAATGTTAAGGTTGGATTTTGTGCACATTTTCCAGTTTTAAATTCTCTCTCTCTCTCTCTCTCTCTCTCTCTCTCTTCTTTCCCTAGGAGCTGGGGGGTGTCTAGTACGGGCAGTCGGGCCGTTGTGTGGTGTGGATCTGTTTTTCCTAATCTCTTTCGCTCACTCGTGTGCAGTGCGGTGTTTTGAATCTAAAGTGTGCACGTGTGAATCTTTGGGTCATTTTTTTTGGGCCCAGTGCCTAGTCTGCCCGACTGCGGTAAGCCCCAGCTCCTCTGGTCGGATGAATTTTTGCGGTGGCCTCCAGTAGTGCCATTTTAAGCGGATGTGCTTTTGATAATTGTGGTCCAAAGATAAGTGATTTGTAATAAAAGACTTTATTTTTATATCCACGTCTCAGTTGTCTTTGTCAGGGGTACGAACCTGTATTTCATGTCCCAGGTAATGTACTGGGTGGCGTAGTCGAGCTTTAATTGTAATAGTTCTGTGGTAATTTGGCTCTAGTGTGCCAGTTATCAGATTGGTCTTTCTACTAACAAAAAGCCTTATCCCCGCCACATATATATATATATAATTCAATAGAGACTGTCATACATGTTTGACAATCTCAAATATGTTACTACAACATGTACTTTCTCGTAATTCCACCAGAGGCCACTGTGTCCATCAACCCAGGCTCATTCTGATAACATATCCCTATATACATTTCTGGAGAGTCCCATATACATCTCAGGAGCTACTTTTTTTTTTTGCTGTTTTTGCAAATTCACCAGAGGCCGCGGTGTACACTTTTTTAAGACCTCAAATTTCTTTTGCGAGAAGAGCATGAATGGCACTCATGAAATGCAGTCATACATTCCTCTGGCTACATAATTCGCAATTTCCAGAAGTGTATATTAGGGTTATTTTTCAGAATGAGTCTATGTTGCTTCTCTTGCATGTCCATGTCCATGATGGAGAAGTCAATTGACTTGTCATTAGCATAATATATCAGCTTTGTCACGGTTGTGATCTATCTGTTCTTCTTGCATCTGTGTGTTCCTTCTGTATGTTATGTGTCATGCCTTATGTGTTGTCGTGTGCGTGGGCGTGTGCTTGTTTACCTTCTGTGTTGACAGCGTGCTATTATCAGCTGATGCATCAGCTGACCTAATCATCCTCCAGCTGATCCTCATTTCACTGGCTATATATTCAGTCTGTGGTTACTGCTGTTTATCAGTCCGTTGCTTGTTCTTGTCCCTGTCTGTTCGTATCTTTGGATGCTCTGCTGTTTGTTCTTTGTTTCGTATTAAATCATACTCGCACTTGGATCCTCTGTCTGGTGTCGTGACAGAACGGACTGATCAATTATGGATCCAGCGAGTATCGCCGGCCTGGCAGATTTTTATTCACACGCTACCACACGCATGAACAGACATGATGATCAGATGACCACCACCAGTTGCGCTATCCAGGCGCTGGGCACACAGGTTTCTGAACTCACCACACAGTTTCGGCGTCTTCATGATGCCGGTGTCCAGCAGCCTGTTGCAGTTAACATTAGTCCACCGGTCATGCTGATTCCTGAGCGTACTGCTGTATTTCCTGAGCCGCGCCTTCCACCTCCAGCCTTTTACTCCGGGGAACCTGAGTTATGTCGCGCCTTTGTAACGAAGTGCTCTCTGTACTTTTCCCTGCAGCCTTCCTCTTTTTCTACGGAGGAATCGAAAGTAGCGTTTATCATCACGCTTCTCACTGGGAGAGCAGCGCTGTGGGGAACGGCGGTGTGGGAGAGAAAGCTCCCATGTTGCTCTTCGTTTGACGCCTTTTCAGCAGAGCTTAAAAAGGTATTTGATCGAGCCGTGGCGGGCAGAGAGGCAGCACGGATGCTTGCAGAGTTGCGGCAAGGGCATCGGAGTGTTGCTGATTACTCCATTGAGTTCCGCACTCTGGCGGCAGAGAGCGAATGGAACGCGCAGGCACAGTGGGACGTCTTTCTCCACGGGCTGGCAGACCATATAAAGGATAGGATTTTTACTCTGGATCTTCCTAAGACCCTGGACGGGCTCATTGATCTGGCCATCCGTGTGGATTCTCGTCTACAGCTCAGGGAGAGAGACACACGACACACACACACACTGGAGAATTCCCCTCTTCCGGCTGTCACTGTATTTCCGGGGCTGGTGGACACGCCCCTCTCGGAACCTGAACCCATGCAGATGGGCCGCTCTAGGCTGTCGCTGGAGGAGAAGCACAGACGCCGCAGCGAGAGTTTATGTTTATATTGCGGGGGTGCGAATCACATCGCGGCTCATTGTTTAGTCAAACGCAAGAGTCCGGTCAGGGGTAAGAGTTTGAGAGTTGGGGAGGCCATATTTAACGAACCTTCTTCAGACAACACTATGTTACCCGTAAGACTTTGTATTGATTATGATTTTCATGACTGTACTGCACTCGTTGACTCTGGAGCTGAAGGAAATTTTATTGATTCTAGACTGGCTTATAAGTTGAAGATTCCTGTAATTCCTCTTTCCTCACCTATTGCTGTTCACTCACTTAGCGGTATTTCACTTCCAACTATTACACATTCCACGGGTGATATCAAACTCATTACTTCTGGTAATCATTCTGAAAAAATTAAGTTTTTCTTAACAGAAACGCTCGCCACTCCTGTGGTCCTCGGTCATCCTTGGTTGGTCTTGCATAAACCCCACATCAACTGGGGTTTTAATTCAGTTTTCACTTGGAGTGAGAGTTGTCATGAGTCCTGTTTAGCGTCTGCTTGTTCTGCTGTGTCTCGTTCTGTGTTGCAGGAGGAACAGATGGATCTATCAAACGTGCCTCGTGAGTACCTTGACCTGAAGGGAGTGTTCAGTAAGTCCCGGGCTGCATCTCTTCCTCCGCATCGTCCCTATGACTGTGCCATAGATCTATTACCAGGTACGTCTCCGCCTAAAGGCAAATTATACTCGCTTTCTGCTCCTGAGAGGGAGGCCATGGAGAAATATATTTCTGATTCTCTGGCAGCCAAGATCATCCGTCCCTCTTCTTCACCGGCGGGGGGCGGGATTTTTTTTTTGTGAAAAAGAAGGACGGTTCCCTTCGTCCCTGCATTGACTATCGGGGGCTGAACAACATTACGGTAAAGAATACTTATCCTTTGCCGTTGATGTCTTCAGCCTTTGAACGTCTGCAGGGGGCGAAATTTTTCACAAAATTGGATCTCCGCAATGCTTATCATTTGGTCCGCATAAGGGGGGGGGGGATGAGTGGAAAACAGCGTTTAACACCCCTAGAGGGCATTTTGAGTACTGCGTTCTGCCCTTCGGTCTTTCTAACGCTCCGGCTGTTTTCCAGGCACTCGTCAATGACGTGCTGAGAGATATGATAGATCAGTTTATCTATGTCTACCTGGATGACATACTGATTTTTTCTCATTCTCTCCAGGAACATGTTCAGCATGTCAGACGAGTGCTTCAGAGGCTGTTAGAGAATGGTCTTTATGTCAAGGCGGAGAAATGCGTTTTTCATGCACAGTCTGTTCCTTTTCTAGGGCATATCGTGTCAGTCGAGGGGATGCGCATGGATCCAGAGAAAGTTCAGGCTGTCGTATATTGGCCAACTCCAGATTCCCGTAAGGCCCTGCAGAGGTTTCTGGGTTTTGCCAATTTTTACCGGCGTTTTATTCGCAATTTCGGCCAGCTCGCCGCACCTCTGACTGCCTTGACCTCTTCCAAGACGCCGTTCAGGTGGTCGAGCGCGGCCGAAGCAGCGTTCTCAAAACTGAAAGGCTGTTTTGTTTCAGCCCCCATCCTTATAGCCCCTGATCCTTCCCGGCAGTTTGTGGTGGAGGTCGACGCGTCAGAGGTGGGGGTCGGAGCCATCCTGTCCCAGCGCTCCTCCTCGGATGGCAAGGTCCACCCGTGTGCGTTTTACTCTCATCGATTATCACCTGCAGAGAGAAATTATGATATTGGTAATCATGAGTTGTTGGCAGTCAAGCTCGCGTTGGAGGAGTGGCGTCACTGGTTAGAAGGGTCGGGGGTCCCTTTTATTGTTTGGACCGATCACAAAAATTTGGAATACATCAGAACCGCTAAAAGATTGAACTCTAGGCAGGCTCGGTGGGCATTATTTTTCGGTCGGTTTAATTTTACAATCTCTTATCGACCAGGTTCTAAGAACATCAAACCTGACGCGTTATCCCGTCTTTTTGATTTTTCGGAGCGTGCATCGTCACTCGACCCCATTGTCCCACAGAAGATTTTTGTTTCCAGCATGACATGGGAGATCGAGTCGAAGGTTCGCGCAGCCTCGGAAGGGGTAACGCCCCCGATCGGATGCCCACCGGGTCGGTTATTCGTGCCAGAGGAACTTCGGTCTGACGTTATCCGGTGGGGGCATTCCTCCAAGGTAGCTTGTCATCCAGGGGTGAGTCGCACACTTTTTTCTGTTAAACAACGATTCTGGTGGCCAGTTATGGCTCGTGATGTGCGTGATTTTGTCTTGGCTTGTTCTGTTTGTGCAGTTTCTAAGACTTCCAATCGCCCTCCCGATGGACTTCTTCAGCCGTTGTCAGTGCCTTCGAGACCCTGGTCCCATATCTCGCTAGATTTCGTTACGGGCCTTCCATCCTCTAACGGCAACACGGTGGTTTTAACCGTGGTGGACCGGTTCTCGAAGGCGGCTCATTTCATCCCTCTGCCCAAATTACCTTCAGCCAGAGAGACAGCGGTTGCGGTCGTTAATCACGTCTTTCGCATTCATGGCCTCCCGTCAGACGTGGTTTCTGACCGGGGTCCTCAGTTTGTGTCCAAATTTTGGAAGGAGTTTTGTAGGCTATTGGGGGCCACTGTTAGTCTTTCTTCTGGGTTTCATCCCCAGAGTAACGGCCAGACCGAGAGAGCCAACCAGGATCTTGAACGCACATTGCGATGTTTGGTTTCTCAGAATCCTGCTTCCTGGAATCAGCAGCTCACATGGGTAGAGTACGCACATAACTCATTACCAGTGTCAGCCACGGGCCTCACTCCGTTTCAGTGTAGTTTAGGTTACCAGCCACCAATTTTTCCCAGTCTGGAATCTGAAGCCGCGGTCCCCTCCGCCCACGCCTTTGTTCAGAGGTGCCGTCGCACCTGGAGCAGGGCCAGACAGACCCTCCTCCAGGTGGGCGAGCGCACCAAGGCTAAAGCCGATCGCCACCGGTCTAAGCCTCCCGTTTACGTTGTCGGTCAAAAAGTGTGGCTTTCTTCTAAAAACATTCCTCTTCGCACCGTTTGTAATAAACTAGCTCCTAAATTCATTGGCCCATTCATTGTCACTAAAATCATTAGTTCTGTGGCAATCCGCCTTAAATTACCTCCAGCGTACAGGAGGGTTCATTCCGTATTCCATGTGTCCAAAATTAAGCCCGTTTTTCATACGGCCATTAATCCGCACAGTCCGGTTCCCCCCCCCCCGCCGCGTCTTGTAGATGGGGAGACTACTTATTCGGTTAAGCGCATTCTGGACTCAAGACGGAGGGGACGAGGATTCCAGTACTTGGTGGACTGGGAAGGTTACGGTCCAGAGGAGAGAAGTTGGGTTCCTGCTGGGGACATATTGGATCACTCTCTTATTGATGATTACAATCGCCAGGTAGGCTCTTCTGGGAGCGCCGTGAGGCGCTCCTAGGAGAGGGGGTACTGTCACGGTTGTGATCTATCTGTTCTTCTTGCATCTGTGTGTTCCTTCTGTATGTTATGTGTCATGCCTTATGTGTTGTCGTGTGCGTGGGCGTGTGCTTGTTTACCTTCTGTGTTGACAGCGTGCTATTATCAGCTGATGCATCAGCTGACCTAATCATCCTCCAGCTGATCCTCATTTCACTGGCTATATATTCAGTCTGTGGTTACTGCTGTTTATCAGTCCGTTGCTTGTTCTTGTCCCTGTCTGTTCGTATCTTTGGATGCTCTGCTGTTTGTTCGTCGGATGACGATTTCGTTTGGTCTGTTTAAGTTCTTTGTTTCGTATTAAATCTTACTCGCACTTGGATCCTCTGTCTGGTGTCGTGACAAGCTTGATATAAACTGACCAACCCATCTCCTTCCCTAAACCAATTCAATAGTAATTTCAAAAGCAAAAGTTTTCTGCTGTTCTCTGTATGAACACTTCTTGTGTTGATAATATTGCATATATTGAAGCCATCATGCAACTTTTCACAAAGATAATACTTATAATAGAAATCCATATCCAAATTGCATATCCAAGCTATAGCATGTGAGCTACAGACAAGTCTGCTAAGAAATAATACTGAGAAGCCCATGTAGCAGACTTACTAGCTCATCCAGTACAGCAAGGGTGCCAGTTATTTTCCCAAAGGGGCAAATTATTGAAAGCAAGCCAAGCTGAAGACCAGCAAACTTTCTCCCTGTGAATGTCTCTCCACAGATGGTAACAGAAAGGACATGTCTGTTAAATGTACTATGTCAAACAGGCAATAGCTATGGCATACAACTTGTAATATTCTCTGTGCCCCTTCTCCAATTGTTTTTAACAATGAGTTCAATTATATTAAATGGTATCAATTTAATTTGATGGTCCCTTTTACACATTTTGTTGAATAAGTTAGATTACCAATTATATTGCTAACATGTGCATTTAGCAAAACTGTCTGCTTAATATCTGTTGAGACTGCTCTACCAACAGACAAGAAACTTTGCAAGTATGTCAACTTAAACTAACCCTAACCCTTTGCTTAGTCTAATAATACTTAAATGAGAATTATTTGTATGTAACTGCAATATACTGAAACAAAATCAAATACAATACAATATATATATATATATATATATATATATATATATATATATATATATATATATATATATATATATATATATATATATATATATATAGGTGGGCATAGATTACTTTTTTTAATCTAGATTCATTTCAAAATTAATCTAGATTAAAATGGCTCATTTGAATTCTGCTAAAGGCATTCAGAATATGTGTGCTACCTAAATAATAAGTCTTTGAGAACGGGTTTTTCAAGCCAGGTGACGCATTAGATCAGGGGCTCATCTCCTGTTTCCAAAATGCATCACAAACTGCTTGAGAAACTGTTCTACTATGATAATTGGTGATGAAAATAAATGATGTTCAATAAGATGTACTTGTGTTTACTCACTGTTTATTCAGTTAAACATGAATGTTGAACTGTAGGCCTACGTAAGCTCCAAACAGTGATTTCATACTTGCTTTTGATGTACAGACATACAGAAAATGCTGCTTCGCAAAGACAAGTTCACAGAGCCCTGACAGTGTCAAACATTGAGTATGTTTACATGGGCAACAATACTTTAATACGATTTTAATATGATTAAAACAACACTCTGATTAAGAGTCCACCATGTAAACAGCGATTTTTGATTACTTAATGCGACTAAAGTCATAACTGAACTAAACAGAAATTGAATTGAGACGTGGAGTATGCAGATATTAGTGGCATTACTGAAAAACTATTCCCGTCATGTAGGACTTTTCGCCATTTTTTCCGACAAGATCCACACAGGCGGCTGTCAGTAAAGGACCGCACAGACACACAGACGCACACACACAAACACACACACACACACACACATCGTGAAATGCGGAAGCTTTTTTTCTTCTCATTTGGCGTGCGTTATTAAATTCCATAACACTCTCACCAGTCCTTACTCATTTATTTGCGTCTAATACCCCAGTTTGTCACGAAGGCATGAATTAAATGTTCGTGAGTTAAAGTGAAACTGCTCAACTGCAGTTAGAGTCAGGCATCCTGCTGATTTGATTCAGAAGGGCACTTCTTTCCCAGACGGCTCACCGGTCAGGTTTACATCCGCGCTAAACTATCTAGGTGAAAGTCATCATAGCTTGCGTAGAAAAGACCCAGCTGTCACCCAACTTTGAGAATAGATTAACGGCGATATTTTTTTTATCACGCGATAAAGAGTCTTGCGTTAATGCAGCTCGTTAAAGCCGATAACGGCCCACCACTAATATATATATATATATATATATAAATATATATATATATATATATATATATATATATATATATATATATATATATATATATATATATATATATATATATATATATATATATATATATATATATATATATATATATATATATATATATACAGTTGAAGTCAGAATTATTAGAATTATTCGCCCCCTTTTGAATTTTTTTTCTTTTTAAAATATTTCCCAAATGATGTTTAACAGAGCAGAGAAATTTTCACAGTATGTCTGATAATGTTTTTTTTCTTCTGAAGAAAGTCTTATTTGTTTTATTTCGACTAGAATAGAAATAGTTTTACATTTTTTAAAAGCCATTTTAACGACAAAATTATTAGCCCCTTTAAGCTTTCTTTCGATAGTCCACAGAACAAACTATCGTTATACAATAACTTGCCTAATTACCCTAACCTGCCTAGTTAACCTAATTAACCTAGTTAAGCCTTTAAATGTCACTTTAAGCTGTATAGAAGTGTCTTAAAAATATCTAGTCAAATATTATTAACTGTCATCATGACAGAGATAAAATAAATCAGTCATTAGTGATGAGTTATTAAAACTATTATGCTTAGAAATGTGTTGAAAAAAATCTGCTCTCTGTTAAACAGAAATTGGGGGGGGGGGGGGGGGGGGATATATATATATATATATATACCTAAATTGCTAAAGAACATTACAAGTTGTATGTCATACTGCCTGTATGACAACATGTGCCAGACATTTGTCTTCTGCAAACAGGCTCTCGCCCATGAGCTCCCATTTGGGGACCACTACAATACAGCATTGCACTTGCAACTCAGACCTCTTAAAAAAGATAGTTCACCCAGAAATAAAAATTATTTTATGATTTACCCTCCCTTCACTTGTTTCAAATTTGTTTGAGTATTTTTTTTTTCTGTTGAACACAAAATAAAATATTTTTTGAAGAAAGCTGGAAACCTGTAATTTCAATTTAATTTCCAATAATTATTGTTTCAAAGCAGCTCTACAAAAGGTGTACATTATTGCATTGCAATCAAAATAAAAAGTTAAGGTTTATAGCTACCATAACCTTTATCAGTTACTGATAAGTGTTAACTAATTATGTAGTAACTAATAGCTTTAAACAGTTGAAGGTATTATTTATACATAGGGCTTTTTGATCACCAGCCACTGTGGCTAGTAGTTTTCCAACATTACTAGCCAATTTTGTCATTGGGAAAATATATTTCATATGCATAAATATGACTTTGACATGCTAAAATAACTTGATTTAGATTTTGTGTTATGTCCTCATGCCTCTTTATTCATTTCACTTTTGTGTCGTGTATGAACTTGCTCAATGAGCATGAGCAAATGGGTCATGGTTTCATAGTGTCATATTACAATTCGTTTTTATTTCACATGACTTCTCAGAGCTCAAAATTAGGGATTTACCAAATTTATCTCTGACCACACCAAAAATAAATAAATAATTATTTCTTAGCCACACATTTTAAATGTATCAAAACAAGCAAAATATAACTGTATACTATACTTTTTATTTAACAAAACATTTCTTAAAAAAAAAAAAATTTTTTTTAAATAGTTATTGTCATGTATCTAAAATATGCACAGTAATCTGTCCTGGCTAAGGGTCCCAGATCAGCAGTTACTACACATAAATGGGCAGTTAATCTCCCATTAAAGCAAATTTTATTGTAAAAAATTATAAATTAAACCATATTAACAAAAAATAACTGTAAACAAAAGAAAGCAGGTGAAAAACATACTGTACTGTGTGTGATAATGAAAGGATGATCTCACACAGTTAACGGTTAACTTTAGGCCAATAAAAATCTGCTCTAATAAAGCGAAAGCAACCAGTGCTGCTTACAAATAGACAAATCTGGAGTTCTTGAAAGCAGAAAGACTGTGAGTGCATTAGCATAACTTTTTATCTAGCCTATTTGAAAGAGAACCGATCACACAAGTTGCGTTTCTAAGCATGATTGCTTCAAGCAAGGAAACGGGAGCACGTACACGTTTTAAACAGTCGCGTGCATCACATATAAAGCGAGTGATCATCCTCTCATTCGTTATTCACACACTTTCTTTTGCTCACGCGAACACAATTAGTTTTGTCAGTCGTGCTGCTTCTCGATTCTAAGATCGCATTTGCACGCATATTGGTTCATCCTTATTGTCAAACTCTGCTTTTAGGAAAACTACAATTTAAAAAGAATTTTCAACCAGCCAAAGTGGCTAGTAGGGGTGGCTGTCTAACCCGCCACAGCTGAAATCTACCTGCAGATTTTTCTTTGGCAGTTGGCAGGTTGGCGGGTGTTAATGTCAAGCCCTGTTTATACATATAACCATTCACTTCCATACTCTCTGTTTTTCCTACTATTTGGAAGTTACATGTTTTGAGCTTTCTATAGATTATCTTTTTTTGTTTTCTACAGAAGAAAGAAGAAACTTGTAAAGGTTAGGAACCAACTGAGGGTGAGAATTTAGTAAGTATTTTCATTTTTGGGTAAACAAATCTGTTTTAGTATGAGCTCTAAAATATGTTTGGTTTGGTATAGATAAAGGTTTAGTGCAAATTCTAACTTACTTTTATACATAACAGCAAGTTACATTTTTAGTGCCAGTAAATTAACTTTTCAATCCCAAACTATGACAACTAACTTAATGAAACACTGCTAAGTTCATGTTTATAAAGTTTAACAGCTCATACAACTTACTGGATATTTTACTTTGAAAATCCCCAAACATGCAAACTGTAGTATAATATACTATACGGTTTTCAAATGAGTCTATGTTGTTTTTTTTTCCGACCTTGCCTGGCATGTCTACAGAAATCAAGCTCACACGTCAGTCCCTGCATTTGTTTCCATCTACATATCTTCAGCACGAAAACAAAGAATCTTCACTCTTGTATCATTTCAGGGTTCTAGTTTCTTGAACCACTGACCACCCCCTGCTGAGAGATTCTGCTACCTACTTTCTATTCTCTTCACTCATGCCCAGCTTCTCTCTCTCTTTTTTTTTTTTTTTTGTCTTGATCTCTTTCAGCGATGCATGGCCTGCACTTGTCATCTCCCCTGCAGTGTAAAACCCTCACTAGAGATAACAGCCAATGCTAACACAAGAAATACGCACCACAGACCAGCTTCACACTATACGAATGCCAAGTGCTAACTGAAAGCGAAGATGTTAGTGTTTTCAGCATGTGCATGTGTAATGTTCTTTTAAGGTTCTCTTGTGTATTGAAAGATGTCTTAAGACTGTATGATAAAATAGAAGACTCAGAGGTGTAGTTCTCTATTTCCCTCTCAAGCTATTTCTGGAAATTTGTCAGCAATGTGTTAAATCCTAACGTCAGCTAACTTTATTTATTTATGTCCAGATTAAGAGCTATTTATGCACTGTAAAAGGAGATATCCTTCCTTGTAGGTATTGATTTTTGTCTTCGTTACAAGTTCCAATGCCAGCAGCCCTCATGTCTAAAGCTTTGGCCATAATAATAATAATAATAATAATAATAATGATAAAAAAAGATAATATAAAAAAAATAAAAATAAAAATAAAAACGGACACGGTGCTTAAATCAAAAGCCTCTGCTTAACTACAAGTCCACACATTGTACATATTGTCAGCTAATGGTTTGTTTATGCAGGCTTTCAGCATTCTGGGTGGCCTGCTGTAATTTGTTAACAGCAGATAGCATAGGGTTTGACAGAGAGGCACTTAGCAGCCACATCAAACTAAATAAATAAATAAATGGAAATGAATAAAACAAGGACATGCGTCCAGCTAAAATACATCATTTAGAAGACAGCAGTGACTGGATACAAATAAGGCTGCTAATCACAAAGACTTAGATGAGACAGAAAAAACTAAACAAAACCAAAATAGAGAAAGCAGTTTGAGAAAGAGAGAGAACAAATAATGTGGTATGAATGGAAGCATGTCAATTCTTGAATAAATATGTTAAAGAAGAATGTGAAAGAAAACACAATGGGGGAATGAGAATCACATTACCATTTCAATCAAGAAGTGTTGGCTTGGCAATTAACAAGTGTGACATCAAACGCAATCAGTTTAATCAGCCATAGCAAAACAGAAGCGCCAACAATGATTGGAGAGACACATTTAGAGACCTGTTTTTTTTTCCTCATTTCATATTTTCATTCTCAGAGGCCTTGTAACCTCTCCTACATGCAAAAGCCAAACAGCACAAACACCAGAAAGATGTGTGGGATGCATGTGAATCTGACATCATGTGCAGACAACATATACTGTACACAAGTTTGCATGCAAAACAGCATTACTAATTGCTTTTCCAAAGCCCTTCCCATGCATCTGGGAAGGCACCATATTAATTAGTAGCAAACCTGCATTGCAGATGTTAGACAGAATGACTTTACTCATCTATTTGTTGTGTTTGTATCATCTGTCACCAGTGTCGTCTTTAGACATGGGCCTGTATAAGATTCTGACGGTATGATAACCTTGGATAAAAATATCATGGTTTCACGGTTTTACGGTATTGTGATAACTGCTCTAAAATGTATCTTTTTAAATCGTCACCTTAGAATTATAAAGTTCTATCTGACATTTTTGTCAAAATTGAGTTAATGACATAACATCTTATTAAATGACAACTTATTTACAATATGTGATGTTTTTTTGTAAGTTGTTTACATTTTAAGACTTTTTATTTAAAAAACAAAATTGATTTATCTACAAAGTTGAACTTCTGTTAGCCAATCAGCATTTTTAATGCATGCATGAGGACCAATCATGATCAGCTTTCTTCGCCGGTTTTACGATCAGGTTTTCGCCGGACTGCTCCATTGACAGCGGGAAAGACCAGAAAGAAAAAATCACACAAAATCAGAGTCGACTAAATAATGCACCACACAAAATTGAGAAGAAACCTGAAACTGAAAAGATGTGTGTAAATGTGATGATTTAGAAGCATTTTTTGACATTGAGATGAAATGTTATATTTTACATTGTTGAAAAGGAAACAATTATTTAAAAAATGCAATACATTAAATATGAAATAGTTTTATTTGTGTGTAGTCAGTGAAACATTTTTCAGTGTTTATTAAACTCATTTCCTCATTGTCTGTTTTCTTTAAAGTCTTTAAATTTGATATTAAGCCTTGAAGGACAAATACTTAATTTAATTCATAGGGCAAATAATCCAATAAATATAATTCAATAATTCATATAAAGCACACAGTTTAATAAATATTAACATATTCATTTGATATAATTAACATCTGCACTGGACAAAATACTTAGCCCATGCTGCCTTGTATGATTTGAACAAGAAAAAATATTCATCCTAAAACATTAAACAAATGTTATAGTAAGCAAAAATGTAACTTTCTCAAGCATCAACATATTGTTACAACACCAACTTATATATTTTTTGATTGTATTTCTTGAAAAGTAATGCTTCAATGAATTATCTGCCAGATAGAACCTTATAATTCCAAGCGGAAAATGACTTAGAATTAGAAGGTTCTATATGCATTTACCATGGTTTGTTTACTCCAATTTGCAAATGTAAGAGAACTTTGATAATTTACATGTAGACTACATTTAGGGTCTTTGTCATGTTAAGGCATGAAAGATAACTGTTACACATATATTGTTTGCTATATGGAATGCAAAAACTTTGAAGCTCAATATCTCAGAATCATTTAGAACGCATATAGAACCTTATAATTTCAAGGTGACAAAAAGTCTGGGTAAAAAAAAAAACATCCCCCACCCTTTGAACACAATATATTTTATTTTGAGAAACTCATAATATTTTGGAGCAGTAAACATGTCAGGCTAAATAATTGAAATGAATCATTGACTTCTGCTGTCTTCATTGGTTTCAAAACCACAGATTTATTTAAAACAACATATGTTGATATATTTTTTGCTGGAGATGCCATGGAAATGTTCCATGCCTTGTCATCTGTACAGTGAAAAAACAAGCAACAAACGCTATTTATTTTGTGTTGAGATATTTTGCAATCAATATTTTTTTCCCATTTTTGAAACCATAAACATTTTTAACAGAAGTAAACCAAATTATGGAATGTGGCAGAATGAGAAAAATATGAATGAGAATAATATGTGATATATCTACAGTTGAAGTCAGAATTATTAGCCCTCCTTTTAATTTTTTTTCTTTTTTAATATTCCCCAAATTATGTTTAACAGAGCAAGGAATTTTTCACAGTATGTCTGATAATATTTTTTCTTCTGTAAAAAATATTATTAGTTTTATTTTGGCTAGAATAAAAGCAGTTTTTAATTTTTTTAAACACCATTTTAAGGACAAAATTATTAGCCCCTTTAAGCTGTATTTTTTAGATAGTCTACAGAACAAACCATCATTATACAGTAACTTGCCTAATTACCCTAACCTGCCTAGTTAACCTAATTAACCTAGTTAAGTCTTTAAATGTTACTTTACGCTGTATAGAAGTGTCTTGAAAAATATCTAGTAAAATATTATTTACTGTCATCATGGCAAAGATAAAATAAATCAGTTATTAGAGATGAGTTATTAAAACTATTATGTTTAGAAATGTGTTGAAAAAAATATTCTCTCTGTTAAACAGAAATTGGGAGAAAAATAAACAGGGGGGACAAATAATTCAGGGGGGCTAATAATTCTGACTTCAACTGTACATTTGGGGTGACACGGTGGCTCAGTGGTTAGCACTGTCGCCTCACAGCAAGAAGGTCGCTGGTTCAAGTCCTGGCTGGCTCAGTTGACATTTCTGTGTGGAGTTTGCATGTTCTCTCCTTGTTGGCGTGGGTTTCCTCCAGGTGCTCCCATTTTCCTCACAGTCCAAACACATGCGCTATAGGTAAATTGAATTAACTAAATTGGCCATAGTGTATGTGTGAGTGTGTGTGAATGAATGTGTATGGGTGTTTCACGCTACTGGGTTGCAGCTGGAAGGACATCTACTCTGTAAAGCATACTGTATGCTGGATAAGTTGGCAGTTCATTCCACTGTGGCGACCCTTGATTAATAAAAGGACTAAGGAAAATTAATGAATATCAATAATAATAAATAAAGAAATCACTAAACAGCAGCCAAGGATCCAGGAGACTCTAATCCAGGATTCATGATTCATTCAAGTTTATCCAAATAAGAATAATTTATACAGAACACTACTACTATTTTACTTTACGTTTTGCTGATCCTGCATGTAAACTTGTATTTGACCACAACTGCAGTTGCAGTTCCCCAAAGACAGAATAGACACTGCATACAGATGATAAGATTGATGAGAATTCATCCTCTAAATCTCATCTGTATTCTAGGTACAATCTCCAAATCTGTACATTTGAGTCTAACTTTACCATATCTCTCTTTTATAAGGTGACGCTTGGGTTGCTGAATATGAAATGACCAATTATGCTCCATTTCTACAAAATAGAGTTGCTACGCCTGTGCACACAGTCGAGGGAGTTCTGCCATTCTCAGATGTGAGTTTCACAGGATGTCTTGTTCTGGGGTTTATCTGTTTTATACTGAAGTGCCTCTCTTTCCTGATTGTAATGCAGCTGATGACTATCCGAATCACACTATCAGGATCTATCCATTGTAGTGTTCAGTTTTTAATTTTCTGTGAGTAAGGGATGGGTAATGTGCAAAGAAGTGATGACTTGTCTCAGTTTTGAGATTTAATTGTATTTATTTCCTTTTTGTGAATCTGTGTTCATGTGTGATTTTTTTTCTTCAATATGTTCATTATGAATTCTGTGTGGGCTCTCTTTTCTTGTTTCTAAAGCCATGGAAAGCAGAAGCCTTTGAGGATGAGAGGAGATTACAAGGGGTTTTGTGTGTTTTTTGTGGGAGGTCGACCTTTAAGGCTGAGCGGTGTAATGATCTTCTACACCTTGTCTGTCTCTGCAGGTGCAGTAGAGAGTATAATTGAGGTGTAGATATAAAAAGGAAGATCATTAAAATTGCTATCTCTTTCTCACCTCACCTTTGGTTCCCTCTCCAATGTTTTCCTCAATGTGATCTGTCTACTACTACCATCCAGTCAGGAGACCTGAAAAACCTAGAAATTCTGTTGGCTGTGAACCACTACTAAAATTATCTTCACTTTAAGGCTCTCATTTGACCTCACAGTCATAAAATGTTAAATCTCAGTAAACCAATTCTAAAAATTTAGCACTTTATATCTTACTTGCTCAGTCATGTGTACAAAAACTGATTTTGCTTCAGAGTTTAAAAAGAAATCTTAAGCACGTTCTAGCATCTACCATAGCTGGGAGGGAAAAAGAAAACTGTAAATGAAAGTAAGATCAGGTAAGATCATTGAACTGAGTCAAAATGTCAGTCTTTGAGTTGTACACCTGTACATGAATTGATTGGGGAACAAGTGTCTATTTTTCTCAGGCATTAGACTCCCAGCATGCATAAGGCCTTTAAATTCAAAAACATTCAAGATTAGGTTAAAAGTTAAAAGCAAAGCTCATTTCAACCTCAGACTGGAGAGTTCAGAACATGATGTAGAAATGTTAGCCTCATTTGTGTAACCTTTGCTAAGCATGTGGTGGTGAGAGGTAGTGAACGAGAACTTAGAACTGTGGCTGCTTTTCTAAATGTTCGTTAACTTTTAGTTTAAAAAGATAATTCAAACCCCCCCCCCCCCCCCCCCCCACCATTTTCCATTCACAAAGCCTAATCTAAATGCATGGCTTTGTCATATTCATCTTTTGCAATTTGCAACATGTATATGTACATCAATATAGATGCATGATTGTGAAAACAAATTATATATATATATATATATATATATATTGTTTTTTGTTTTTTTTTTAATATTCAGTGCTAACCACCGAAGCGGATGCCCTTCCAGCCGCAAACCATCTCTGGGAAACATCCATACACACTCTTTCACACTCATACACTACGGACAATTTAGCCTACCCAATTCACCTGTACCGCATGTCTTTGACTGTGGGGGAAACCGGAGCACCCAGAGGAAACCCACGCAAATGCAGGGAGAACATGCAAACTCCACACAGAAACGGCAACTGACCCAGCCCTGGCTTGAACCAGCGAACTTCTTGCTGTAAGGCGACAGCACTACCTACTGCAGCACTGCGTCACCCCATATATATATATATATATATATATATATATATATATATATATATATATATATATATATATATATATATATATATATATATATATATTATTATTATTATTATTATTATTATTTACATTTGAACAAAAAGTGACATGTCCAAATTTATTCATACCCTTCTCAATAATCAATAGAAAATAGTGCAGTAGGTAGCATTGAAAATCAGTCAGAATTTGCCAGGGGTATGAATAATTTTTATATATACAGTTGAAGTCAGAATTATTAGCCCCCCAGAATTATTAGCCCCCCTGTTTATTTTTTTACTAACACATTTCTAAACATAATAGTTTTAATAACTCATTTCTAATAACTGATTTATTTTATCTTTGTCATGATGACAGTAAATAATATTTTACTAGATATTTTTCAAGACACTTCTATACAGCTTAAAGTGACATTTAAAGACTTAACTAGGTTAATTAGGTTAACTAGGCAGGTTAGGGTAATTAGGCAAGTTATTGTATAATGATGGTTTGTTCTGTAGACTATCGAAAAAAAAAATATATAGCTTAAAGGGGCTAATAATTTTGCTTTTATTCTAGCCAAAATAAAACAAATAATATTTTCTACAGAAGAAAAAATATTATTAAACATACTGTGAAAATTTCCTTGCTCAGTTCAACATCATTTGGAAAATATTTAAAAAAGAAAAAAAAAAATTAAAGGGGGGCTAATAATTCTGACTTGAACTGTATATAATGGTTAAAGTAAGCATAAAGTAAGCATTGAACACATACATGAAATGAAATAGACCCATATTTTGGAAAAATCTCAAACAATACAAGCATCCAAATACAACAAAAATAAATTCAGAATAAAAATGCCGTATAATAACAGTGGAATGACACAAGGAAAACTCCTGTTTCCCATACTTCAGCAGAGTCTACAAATCTTGATGTTCCTAGTCTCGTCTCTGAACTCTGATCTTTAGTTCTTATTTTCTATTGGCTTCTGGTCAGGTGATGGGATGGGCCATTCAATCAGCTTTATTTTCTTTTCTGAAACCGATTAGCAGTTTCCCAGCTGTGTTTAGGATCTTTGTCTTGCTGAAATGTCAACTCTGGTTTCATCTTCTGGTAATGTAGGTTTTGGGACTGAAGCAGGTAATATTATTTACACTGGGTTTAACATTTGTTTTCTACTACAACTACTGAGAGATTTCAGCTGCCCTGGCTTTTCATGCCTTTTTACACGTTTTTTCTTCATGTGTTCAATACTTTTCCCTTTGTCATTGTATTTTTCTAGACATATAATATAATTACTAATTAGTTAAGTTTTCTTTGTATGCATGAATTGATTTGTTACTGACATCTTGTGAGATTTTTTTATAAAAAAAATGTTCAGAGAAAAATTGTGACATGTTGGGTGGCACGGTGGCACGGTGGGTAGCACTGTCACCTCACAGCAAGAGGGTCACTTGTTCAAGCCTTGGCTGGGTCAGTTGGCATTACTGTGTGGAGTTTGCATGTTCTCCCCGTGTTCGAGTAGGCTTCCTCCGAGTGCTCCAGTTTCCCCCACAAGTCCAAAGACATGCGCTATAGGTGAATTGGGTAAGCTAAAATTGTTCGTCATGTATGTGTATGAGAGTGTATGGGTGTTTCCCAGTGATGGGTTGCAGCTGGAAGGACATCCACTGTGTAAAACATATGCTGGATAAGTTGGCGGTTCATTCCACTGTTGCAACCCCTGATTAATAAAGGGTGTGGGGACGATGCAGACACCAATAACTGAGTCGACACCTGTGATCAGAATCACCTTGATCGAGAGCCGTTTTGGTCTCTGACCAAAATCAGAAGGTCAGGCCACATTTGTTGCAGTAGAGCAGGAAGCGGATGCCTTGCGGCTATGGGCCCCATGACTGGTTCATCATCATCAGTTAAGTGTCATCGGACCCACTATTCTGATCAAGTTAACTCAAGACGAACGGGTAACTGATCACGAGAACACAATTTTCTTAACAAAGAGCTTGTGTTTGACCTCAGGAAATGGGGTTTTCCAGCCCCCATGCAAGACAGAGAATTGACTGACTTTGCTCCAAAACAGAGAATCAAAATTCTCTCTGAAATTTAAAACTATCACCAAACATTAAAGTTCATGAGATCATCCTCAAAACGATGATAGCGGACTTTTAATGAAGTGTAATGTTATTGCTCTTGTATGACACCTGAATCCTGTATATGTTAAGGATGCATTAATCAGGGGTACCCATTATGCTTTGAGTTATTACAAACGTACCATTACGTGTATGTTATTTGAGATGAATGAGTGAAATCCTTTCCCTTTCTTTCATTCCTTTTTATTTATAGATATGTAAAATGTATCGTTCATATTATAAATGTATGCTTAATGCTATATGTCTGAGCACCATGGCTCATGTGAGTGAGTCACGCCAAAGTACATTTGCTGACATGGGACTACCACGTAGATCCACGGACAATGCCTTATTGATCCAGCTCTGTTAGGGGCCGGAAACATTGGTGATAAAACCCATCTCCCCAGACATTCTTTGGGCAGAACGGCAGAAAGGCAGAAAAGCGAAGCAGCAGCAGCTGTTGTGAGTTTAGGACAACTCTTCTCCGGGTCCAGTCCAGCTGGACTTGGACATTAAGATGGGTTGAGACCAGCCTCAAACTTCCCCATCTCCCGTTTACTCTTCTTTCTTTCCTTTCCGTCGAGAGTCTAGTTAAGCTAAGTTGCGTCGCGAAACCAGTCAACACGACAACAGTTTGACCATCTCCAACTTAAATTACCGGACTTCACTTCAGCCTCAGAGACGTCACTTCAACGACCAGCCAACCACCAGCGAACTCAAATGGGAATCCAGCTCCACAGAAGGACTTCCCCACATCACTAAGGAACGCAAGTACATCTCCAGATCCATTGCTGAACTGGTGTGTGATCTGCTAATCATGTTAAATGATAGATAACCCTGTCTAAGACACAGTAAAGGTTGAATTGATTATTTGGTTCTAGGGCTGGGCGATATGGCAAAAAAAAAAAATCTCGATTTTTTCATAAAGTTTGACCGATTCACGATTTCGATTTCGATTTTTTTATTTATTTTTTTTATTAATTTTGTTTTTACTGTGTAACTACCTTACCAGCTTACCTTGTTCATTTAAATTTAAATCAATGCCGAAACTAGTTTTTTTCATGCTCACTTGTAAAAGAAAAGCAACTGTGTGACTAAACGTGGTTATGGCACTCTCTCATATAGGGATGCTAAATATAGCTACAATAGAAATCACAGCACCCGTATTCATGTAGAGGTCATATGTTGTGCAGCTTTGGGCAATTTTTTTTTTGGAGAGAAAATGACCAAAATGTAACGTGAAGATTGAAAAGGATTGGAGGGGAAATAAATATTTCAAATAACAGAAAAATAAACAATGATAATGCAGCAATAGTTTATCTGTATTAGTGGCATGGCAGAAATATATATTTAGACAGGCCTTGTCAAAGTGAGCGGGCACTTTCACTAATAAAAAATATAGCACTTAAATTATTTCATAACAATCAATAAAATAACAGCGGTTTTATATCAAAAGTTGGTAATGATATAAAATACAGTGTTTCCTCTAGGATATTTTCCAGCAGTGGCGGCAGGACTTTTTTTTTTACACAGATCTGCCAACTATTTCAAAGACCAATATTACACGCATTATTGCAAGGCGAGACTGCATTCATGTAATACGAGCATGCGAATCTCTTTGCTTGCGCGCCGATTTCCTCTTCGTGCACAGAACTTCTTGCACGCACTCAAATATACACGTTCAAGTGCAGATCTTCTCGTGCGCTCTCCAGTAAGCGCTGCTGAAGCGCGATTTAGTGTGTTTTTGTGCGTTTTCCGACATTAACGCGTCCTGAAGTAAAGTGAAACTCCAGCAAGATAAAGTCATTGTATGCAGAGCCATTGACATTTATCAATAAAATATACTTATGGAAGCTGTGTTCATCTTAAACTGAAAGCTACGCGGTGTTTGCTGGACTCACGCACCTGTCAGTCAGTCTGTCAGAGAGCCAGCATGTCACCTTAAAGGGTTGAACAAATAGCGCACAGCACCACGGTTGCAGAAAAGTTTGCGCTGTTTACCTCTAATATGTTTTGGTGCGATTATAATCCGCTATACAAAACACGACTAAATGTTTAATGAGAAGTTGTAATGTAGCCGTGGCGGGATGAATTTTGGCGTGGCGGCCCGCCACGGATGAATGAATGTAGCGGAAACCTTGAAATATACTACATTTTGATGGTAAAATATAACCATTTAAATGATTTCAGTATTCAAATATTAAATAACGAATGCATCAAGTTAAATATAAAAAAACAAATGAATCAACACAGCATATCAGGATATAAAGGACTATATTTAGCAAAATGCTGCTCTTTTGTTTTATGTTTACTTCAGTAATTCCACCCGGGAGCTGTTTTGCACTGTGAAACTGAAAACACTGAAATAAGTAAAAGAAGGGCATCGAGTACTTTTGTCCGTCTCATCATTTGCTCGAGCATGAATTAACGAGCTGTTACTCTGCCGCCGGACATTGCGGAGAAAGTTACACCTATCATCATGCTTAAAACAAAGAATTAGAATTATTAAAGTGGCGATCGGGTGCGGATATATATATCAGATAAAATAATATGTGCGGGCGGGTGGATGATTAGAATGAAGGAGGCAAGGAGCGGACCTCCGCCTGTCGAGCCTTCTCTCCTCTCCTCTCCTCTCCTCTCCTCGCGCGCGCGCGCGCCCGTCTCGCAGCTCGCGCGGGAGAGACAGGCGGCTTCGGGACAGAGCCGCGACATCAACACACAGAATCAGCACAATTCAGCACGGTTGTCTAACAGTTTAGAACGGTTTGGCACGATAGTGGAAAAGCGGCTTTAATATTTTTATTTAAAAAATCGCGATTTCTCGATTTTATAAAAAATAAAATCGTCTTAAAACGTAAATTCGAATTAATCGAAAAAATCGAAAAAATCGCCCAGCCCTATTTGGTTCGCTTGGTTAGGTTTTACATCTTGAGTTTTTACATCACATCTCTCCTAAACTCTTCTTTTCTTCTATTCCTTGTCTGCAACCAGTATGAATGCGTGTGTGTATGTGGGTTTTTGTTAGTTTGTAGTCAATAAAGTCTCTTTTGTATTGAAAGGAAAGTGACCTGTGTATACTTGTTAAGCTAATGCCTTATACCTAGATCTTGTTACCCTGCTTAAATATTAAAGTGTTTTACTTTAGTTCGAATAGTAATATTCATTTTTGAGTCAACAGCCCTGTCTGTTCAAACGAGTGCTGGACGAGTCGTTTGTTCAGTTCAAGAGAGTCGATTCTTTTGGAGCCGCTTTAAGTTCTGTATATTCCCTTTGAGCTAATTTAAAGTTAACGCACTACATAATTGTGTATTACGTGTGCGAGGCCCTACATAAATTGGTGGAGAATGCGGGCAAGATTAAACTAGATTATAAATGTATACGGGTCAATTTCTTTATTGCAAAAGAGATCAGGGACTACCCTATTGTGTGACGTAGTGCACAGACGTAGCGCGTCTGTGTGAGTGAATGGAAGACTGAGCTGTGACCTTCGACCTGCCTCCCAGCTGTGAACAACTGTGAACTGTTTTGGGATGATCTGCTTTTATAAAGGTTAGAATAGAGCGTGTTCCTCTAATTCTAGAATACCTTTTTGCTAGACTGAATCACTGCGTGTTCCAGTGCTTTTCAGATAGCCACTCAAGCCACGAGCTTATTTGCTGAGATCTCATATTATAATAAGTTGAACTGAGCGTGTTCCTCAGTTTCTGTAATGCCTTGTGTAGCTAATGTCACTGTGTGTTCCAGTGTCATTTAGATAGCTATACTTGTTTTAAAACTGCAGTATTTGAATTAAGGATCGAGCGTGTTCCTCGATCTTTGAGCAAAAGGCCTTATACTTATTTATTTATAGCTAGATTGATTGTCAGTGCGTGTTCCATTGTCAATTCAACAAGCTGTCTTTTTTTTGTTTGTTTCTCACCCTGTTTTATTAGTAGCTAAACGCATAACTGCTTCTGTTGCTGAACAGAGCTCGTGTAACGTCACGTGTGCATTAGTGTGATTTAAACGGGTGTATTTTGAAATCTTGTACAAGTGAAGCTTTACTATGTAAGTCTTGTGCCCAACAGTGAAAACCCTGTTGTGTTTTACGTGTCCAGAAACCCTGGCATGCAGAGGAGATCTGCCGAAATCACCTTTGCATTTATTAAGTTAACTGCAGTACTAAACTGTACTTTTCTTAATGTTTAAACCCACTCTTTAAGAGGAGTGTGAAGTGCTACATCATAAAACCGTTTATGATTAGTGTGTTTTATTCGCAATGTTGAAATGTGCTGACATTTCATGTTTATGCTTGAATCTTTTACATGCAAAGATTCATATGCTACTAACCTAGCAATTGTTTTTCTCATTTATTTAATTTATTTTGGTTGCCATAGTCACCCTGTGACAAGGAAGTCACTGACACTTCCAAGTGAAGTCTGAACTGTGCATGCGCAGTGCATTGGCACCAGAACAAACTACTGCGTGCTAAGCTAACTAGCAGTTGTTTGCATTGAAACAGTATTAGATGCGCTGAAGTCATTAGCCTGCAAGGTTAGTGCTTCAATATTAACATCCAGTGGTTGAATGCAGTGTCTGTTTGAGAAACATGAAAGTGATTTAACCATTTAACATCTTTGCATGTGTTGGCTTCTCTATTCTTACTCTCTTATGCCTCCTTTACTTGTATTTTGTCATAAAACAAAATACAATTTACTGTTCTTTATTTCTGATTTGTGTTCCATATCTGAAACACAGATTATAAATTCAAGTGATTGTTTTAAAAGAGGAAATACTGGCTCACTATTGTTAAGTATACAAGTTGCAACTTGATTAACAATATTAAACTAAAATCTTTATTCGTGTTTTGTGTAAATCACAATACTGCATTAAAGTGGAATTCAAATTTTCCACAAATAACTTTAAATTGCCATTATTCCAGTATTTCCCTTTTTGGTCTAATCACTTTAGGCATGAATAAGTTTTGAACTTGGAAAGTTTAAGCACTATTATACCAGTTTTACAACTTTTAATTTTCCCCCTTTGTAGAAAATCTGTTTTTATCAAATTCAGACTTTCTCATTATTTAATTGCATTGTGGCTATGTACTTATAACCCTTTCTTGTTTTTGGTTTTCTTGTTTTTCTCTCCTTACCCTCACTAGGAGACCTCTCACTACGAGTCTTTGAATAAATTAGAGACAACCCTGTCTCATTATAATTTATTTGATTTAGTTGTACATCAACTTTGATTTTTGAATAATTAGGAGACAACTCTTATAGTCTATTTTGTTTAGTTGTACCTCAACTAGCAATTTCTTACTCGTAGTGAGACGTTAAGGCCTTAGAGCCATTTGTGGACCTGGTCCACCCAGTTCTCCTTCTCCCTGCTTCTTTCTTTAGTATTTTCTGTTTCCTTTCTCTTAAGTTTTCCTGTCTTCCTTTCTGTTCATCAAGTTTGTAGGGACCAAGCCTGAGAGAACCAATCAATCAATTCTATAGAAAAGAAACAAATTTAATTGTAATTAAACCATCCTTTGTTCTCATATTCTCCCTGCATTTGTGAATACAATTAAATTTTTGACTTTTTGTCCAAGATCACTTGACAGAGACAAGTATTGAGCAACTGTCCCCTCGAAAGCATCGCTGGTAAGCGGTCCAACAAGTAAGGTGTGTGGTGTCAATCCTGTCAGATCGAGACGAGACAAATTTCAGAATTATAATGGTAGCATTTTTCCTTTTAAATAGAAGCTGTAATATTATTTTATTTTCAGTGGTACAAAATATTTAGAAATATTTTCAACTGAAAGAAAATTTATATCCTTCTGTTTAAATTTGCTTTAACCTTGTTTTATCTCTCTTCTTTTCTCATTTAAGTGGCAAAGTCTTCACAGCACTAGCCATCTTTTATGCTGAGACCAACACATAGCCATCACCTCACTTCATTTTGGTTTGCAATCACTGACACGACACTTAGCTGCTCAACCACATATAGGCTTATAACACCACAAAGATCTGTGTCTTCACCTCCCAGCGTGCCAGCATGTCACTGACTGCAAACCCCACAGCCCGAGGAGAAGATGTGGACACCTGACTAAGAGGAATCACGGATGGCTTCACCGGCAAGGCAACTGAACTGTCACCTGACTCAAGCCAGCGTCATGACCATGCAGAGCTATTCAAGGTCACCTATTTCCTAAGCCACGCCTTCACAGCCCAGCTGAAGCTAAGGGACAAGCACATCACCTATCTTCAGAAGGAGCTGACACGTGCACAAAGCCGCATCGACAAGCTGGAAGTGAAAGCCCAGGATGATTTCAAGCGTCAGACCACTGAGTTCCTGAGAGAGCTACTGCACACTCAAGGCTGCACAGACAAGCTCGAAGAGGAAACCCAGTATCAACACAAGGTACCAGACGAAGTGGAGTATCTAACTAAGAGACAGTTTGAACGGCTCCAAAAGGCCCTTGCTGTTGCTGAACGTGACCGTCATGAACTAAAGTCTTCCCAGCAGGACCTGATACAGCGCCTCCAGTCTGCTGAACAGCAACTACAGGAAGCTGAAGCAAGACTCAAAGACAAAGACTCTAAACTAAAAGCTCTAGAAGCTCAACTGAACAGGTACAGCAGTGAAAATGATTATCTGACCCAACAGCTTGATGACTTCAGCGATGAACTCTACAGGGTCAGAGATGAACTTCTGCACGCTTACCAACAGAAACCAGAGCCAAGATGGGCGGAGCCCTCATCAGCATCACCACTGCTGAACCCAACTGACTCCCTCATCTTCACCGACGGTGGAAGAAGTAGACGACTGCAAACCAGGCCATCAACAGCCTTTGCCACGGACCTCTTCCCTTCTATCGTAAGCAGAAAGCCTATGCACACAGGTTTTACACCTGCACTTGAATTGACTCTTAAAGACCTTGACAAACTGGCTAAAAACATCACCCAGTTTAACCCAAACTCCACAGAGAGCAAAGACGTCCAGGCCTACCTCAGAGACATAGACTTTTATCTTGAAGTGAGACCTCATGTGACTGACAGAGAACGGTGGTACCTCCTCAGATCCACCTCCTGTCCCGAGGTGCAAAGCTTCCTGGATAGACAACATGCTCACATAAAGTCAAACTACCAGCTACTGTGTGCAGCACTAATTAATGAATTTAAAGACTCTGAGTCTGAACACGGACTGTTAACTGCCCTGGAAACCAAACAAGGTCGCCAAGAGACACCTCAAGCTTTCTACCACAGGTTTAGACAAGCATACTTTGCTGCACATGATGACCCTAAACTTGAAGAGGATGTGAACTTTAAAACCCTCTTTTTAAGATACCTGCTCCCTGGAGTAAATCGTCATCTAGGCATCATGGCTTGTCCACGCACAATGTCCCTCCAACAGCTACGGGACCTCACAGACAAAGCCTACATCAAACAGAAGATGTCCTCCAAGAAAGGTTTAAAATCTTCTATCAGCCACGATGACAACACCAGAGTCTTCCGCAGTGCCAACAGAGAACGTGCCTCCCATGTCAACACCAACTACCACACAAACTGGTCAGAGACGACACGGGACCAGCCACGCTTCTCAAGACACCCAAAGTTGTTTCCCAAAGGAAACAGAAATGGCTGGACAGTTCGTCAGCCAACACGTTCAAGAACTCAGACCACTTTAAGGGTGAGTGATGTTCTTCATGACTAACATGACTGATACACCTGCATAGTGGAGATGACAACCACCTGTTCTACAACAACTGAACTTAAAGGGGGAGGTCTCTCACCACCGACAAATTCAGAGGTATCAGAACCACCACACTGTCCACCTCACACTCACCAAGAAATGTCCAACTGAACATTCATCTTTACCTGACAGTAACCACGGTCAGGCCTTGAGGCCAAAGAAGGCACCCACAATGTGACCAGGGACAAAAGTTTGCATCTCAGCTCCACACAGCTGCGTCAAACTATTTCCCTCAGTCAGCCAGAGACACTTTCCTTACTGCACCCCATCAGCTCATGAATGAACTGGAAAAGATGCAAAGCCAACCTTCACCTGTGCCCACTCAGAGCCACTGAACAAAGAAGCAAGTGCATCAAACCTGCAAGGAAAGGGGGACTTTCAAAAGACTGACACAGATCTGACCATACATATACACTACATTGTTAAGTTATTTTACACTGTAAAATACATGTGACATACATCACACTCAAGCCTTGTCTTCTCATAGCTAGAACTCACAGAACTAGCTTCATTTTGTCTTAACATGCGTCATGAGATTCCATGTAACTCTCCACATAGCAAACAGATTACATGTGATTATGCTATGGCCTATTACACCTGAGCCACTCAACTATAGGTGAAAGCCTGGTTGTCAAACTACTTAAGTTTTTTTTTTTTTACTTTGCCTTTCTTTTCCTGTCCTATCTTTCTTAAATGAGAATAAGATTGAATTACCATTAGGATATCAGGATTGGCACACCATACCTAATTGTTCTTTTTGTTGATACCACCTAAAGATGCTCGTGAACTTGATCACCTTATTCTGGTCACCAGTAATGCCAGAAATTGAAGGTAAACCCACTTAAACTAGAACAATAAATTCTGCGAATTTGACCAAAGTACAATGACAATCTCAAATCTGAATCAAATTGTACTCAACATTTGAAATTTTAACTTGCTAATGAGGTTAAATGATCAGTGCGCAGATAACCTGACGCCCTGCACCAGTACAGTACATGGTAATGGAGGTGTTGTCTTGTTGTTTCCTATGTATGTGTCTGCTTTTCCTCTTGTGTTTATCCAGCGTTCGCCGATGTCTTCATCCCAACACATCGTCTAACGAAAGGGGGTCTGTGGGGACGATGCAGACACCAATAACTGAGTCGACACCTGTGATCAGAATCACCTTGATCGAGAGCCGTTTTTGGTCTCTGACCAAAATCAGAAGGTCAGGCCACATTTGTTGCAGTAGAGCAGGAAGCGGATGCCTTGCGGCTATGGGCCCCATGACTGGTTCATCATCATCAGTTAAGTGTCATCGGACCCACTATTCTGATCAAGTTAACTCAAGACGAACGGGTAACTGATCACGAGAACACAATTTTCTTAATAAAGAGCTTGTGTTTGACCTCAGGAAATGGGGTTTTCCAGCCCCCATGCAAGACAGAGAATTGACTGACTTTGCTCCAAAACAGAGAATCAAAATTCTCTCTGAAATTTAAAACTATCACCAAACATTAAAGTTCATGAGATCATCCTCAAAACGATGATAGCGGACTTTTAATGAAGTGTAATGTTATTGCTCTTGTATGACACCTGAATCCTGTATATGTTAAGGATGCATTAATCAGGGGTACCCATTATGCTTTGAGTTATTACAAACGTACCATTACGTGTATGTTATTTGAGATGAATGAGTGAAATCCTTTCCCTTTCTTTCATTCCTTTTTATTTATAGATATGTAAAATGTATCGTTCATATTATAAATGTATGCTTAATGCTATATGTCTGAGCACCATGGCTCATGTGAGTGAGTCACGCCAAAGTACATTTGCTGACATGGGACTACCACGTAGATACACGGACAATGTCTTATTGATCCAGCTCTGTTAGGGGCCGGAAACATTGGTGATAAAACCCATCTCCCCAGACATTCTTTGGGCAGAACGGCAGAAAGGCAGAAAAGCAAAGCAGCAGCAGCTGTTGTGAGTTGAGGACAACTCTTCTCCGGGTCCAGTCCAGCTGGAGTTGGACATTAAGATGGGTTGAGACCAGCCTCAAACTTCCCCATCTCCCGTTTACTCTTCTTTCTTTCCTTTCCGTCGAGAGTCTAGTTAAGTTAAGTTGCGTCGCGAAACCAGTCATCACGACAACAGTTTGACCGTCTCCAACTTAAATTACCGGACTTCACTTCAGCCTCAGAGACGTCACTTCTACGACCAGCCAACCACCAGCGAACTCAAATGGGAATCCAGCTCCACAGAAGGACTTCCCCACATCACTAAGGAACGCAAGTACATCTCCAGATCCATTGCTGAACTGGTGTGTGATCTGCTAATCATGTTAAATGATAGATAACCCTGTCTAAGACACAGTAAAGGTTGAATTGATTATTTGGTTCGCTTGGTTTGGTTTTACATCTTGAGTTTTTACATCACATCTCTCCTAAACTCTTCTTTCCTTCTATTCCTTGTCTGCAACCAGTATGAATGCGTGTGTGTATGTGGGTTTTTGTTAGTTTGTTTGTAGTCAATAAAGTCTCTTTTGTATTGAAAGGAAAGTGACCTGTGTATACTTGTTAAGCTAATGCCTTATACCTAGATCTTGTTACCCTGCTTAAATATTAAAATGTTTTACCTTAGTTCGAATAGTAATATTCATTTTTGAGTCAACAGCCCTGTCTGTTCAAACGAGCGCTGGACGAGTCGTTTGTTCAGTTCAAGAGAGTCGATTCTTTTGGAGCCGCTTTAAGTTCTGTTATATATTCCCTTTGAGCTAATTTAAAGTTAACGCACTACATAATTGTGTATTACAAGTGCGAGGCCCTACAAGGGACTAAGCCAAAAAGAAAATGAATGAATGAATGAATTTGTGACATGTTCAATACTTATTTGACATTGAACCAAGCAGCTATAAGGCCCAAGCTGATCAATCAGTTTTAAATTCTAAAATGAAAAAAACAAACAAACGAAAAAAAAAAAAAAACATTACAGGCAGGCAGAAAGTAAGGCAGAGTATGGTAGGGCAACATTTCATTCTCTCTCTGGGAACCACGGTTATGTGCGTAACCCTAGAAGATCCCCATCAAGGGAACTTGCGTCACCGTGCGTTAAAACGGTGACACTATGTGAACAATATACTGACTACACCATAATTTCAAATAGAGGTCGACCGACACTGGATTTTTGATACCAATAGTTTTTGAGTTGGGCTCAAAAGCCACAATTTTGATAAATCCAGGTGAAGGTGAAGTATTGGGTTAGTAGGTTCCTCTTAGTGGGAATTACACAGGGAAGACTGTCAAGGAGAGATACTAGATCTGCAAACCATACCTCTTGCTCATGTCTACACCATGTCCAGTCTGAGGGGAGCTGGATGTGTAAAGGAAACAACAGCAAGCAGAGGGTGGTTACTTGAGAGGCAAACAAATCCACTTCTGCTTGCCAGTTTCTTCCAAAAGGACTCCACTGTACAAGGGAGGAATTTCCATTCAATGGGCCTTAACCACTGTCTCAACAGGAATTCTACTCCCATATTTATGTTGCACAGAATGTAGGCTGTTCTGACTGAGAACACCTTATCCTGCTCCAGCTTGAAATGTGGCCAATATCTCAGACACCCCTGATGATCAATGTAAGAGACCTCAATAAATTGTCTGACTGGAATACATGGTGAATCCTCAAGTGTGGAAGAAAGCGTCTCAATACTAGAGGCACCACTATCATCTACTGTACATGCAGTTTGTGCGCAATAGAAATTGATGGTCTCCCCACTGCTCTGATTTGGGGTGACCACTCAGTCTGTGTGTTAAGCATCTGTGATCAGTGTAGTGCATTGACAGGTTGCTACCAACACTGGAGCATCCTTAGGATAGAAACTAGGCCTTCTTGCACATGTCTAAGGCTTGAAGGAATCGCGGTGAAACCATGATCATGCAGAATGGGTTTGGATTTAAGTCACTGCTGGGGTCTCTTGTATAACTGACCAAGAGTTTTTACTTGGAGACTGCTGTAATCAGATCTAACAGTCTCTGAAACAGGTTGGCATTGATGAAGTGGCTTGACAGAGCTTGACAGAGCTATTTCCATCTGATAGGATTGAGTTCATTTGTAGAGGGGACAGACATACATGCATGTTGTGAAGTCCCAAAATACACACAAAAGTGGTGGTCTGAGCTGGAGCCAGCACACTTTACTTGCTGTACAACTGTAACCTCAACGCTCTGAAATGTGTGAGAATGACATATTGATGCCGAACCACCATGTCTATGTAATTCAGAATGCATATGCCCTGAAGACATAGCATAGCAGTGTTATATTTACAACTTTTGTGAAGGTGTGGGGTGATCTAGTCAAGTGAAATTCATGAACTCCTTGTGTTGTTGAAAGATGGATATGAGCATGTATGCATCCTTTAAATCTGCAAGTCAAACCAAACAATTTGTCTCAATTTGTGACATAACCCCCACTTAACCCCCCCCCCACAACCCCCCACCCCCCAACTTTCTTTGGAATGATAAAGTACCAGCTGTAGAAACCCGAATTTTCCTTGAGGAGTTTTTATATTTTGTTCTATTACCAGAGCTCAGGTTTTAAACTGTGTTGATTGAAACCCCACTGAGTTGGACGAGAACCGAACTGAATTCTGTAACCTTCATCTATGATGAGTAAGACCTACTAAGAGACATTTGGCAGAAATCTCCACGCTGCCAGAAAATCTACTAAGGGAACCAGTCACTCGAGACTTGTTTCTGGATTTTCTTGAGTTCTTTTTCTAATTCAAAGTCCTGAAGTGGATCACGAGCAGGATTAACTGCTTTGCCTGAGCAATCTTTGCCAACAAGTGATGATGTCACTTTAAGTGGTCTAGATAGCAAAGTAGGGAACTTGCAGATGATGCCATAAAAGATGAATGCGAGGCATTTTTTCTTAATTCACTAAATTTTGTTTAGATAAATACATTCTGCCTTGGGGACTAATCGAGTGGACAGAAAATGGTCTGTTTCAAAATTTCAAAACCTCAGTTTGGAGTTCAGAACAGAAAAGAAGTTCTTTATGGTTCTACGTCTCACCTTTTCGCTTCTCTCTTTTTATATTACAACGAGCTACATCATAGGTTAATACCCCCACCAGTTCCTCATTTGAGGGAGAATTAGGTGGCAGATCTTCTTCTCCCACATCAATGCTCATTATATCCATTTCCTTGGAGGAGGATAAATGAAGATTTGGTTCTTTGTTATGGATAGAAGAATCCACAGAGCAGGCTATTGATACTTGAGAGAGTGACATGGATCTGGCACGTGAGGGAAGAAAAGGGGAGAGCCCATCTCAATTTGTAAAATCAGTAAAATGATTTAACAAGTAAAAAAAATTAAATACTTTTGTCATGAGATGATGCTTGCATAAATTGGACAAACAGTGAAGGAGAAGTATGAAAATTCAGACTTTGTGGATAATACACTGACAAAAACCTCTGATTGAAAAAGATAAGAGTGATCATTCATGAGAACATCCTACCTATTGTATTCTTTTAGAAAAGGAAAATATGAAATAATAATATGCAAATAAAAACCTATACAGTATTATCCATCACCACAAGTATGACTGCTTTAGTGGACCGCTATCAGAGTGATTTATTTTTTCCTTTGGTAGGTGGCCGTGTAATAAATGGGAAAACATGCAGTGGGCTGATGATTCAAGGCCCCATCCATATGCTAAGCTGTTTGGCTTTAGTGTGAGTTTGTGTGTCAAGTATCGCAGGAATAGATGCCGACACTCTTTGATGTTGGATGCTCGAAATGCCACCGCTGTCCAGATTCCCCCTGATACACTCATCCAGCCCAGTACTGCGAAACCCTTCAGATCACAGCATAAAAGCTGAAACCTACAAAAAATAAAACATTTTTATCCCTCTTTTTGGATTTCAACTCATCCTTATCCATCTACCCACTCAGTCCTCCCTCTCTCGATCTTGACTTTTTGTTGCTGCTTTCAAAGGCGGTCACAGCAATTCCCAACCGCAAAATCCCCATTAAGCTTCAAAGCTCTGTTTACTCCTCCCTCTTAAACTTGTGCATATATGTGTGCATATGTGTGATAGATTGCTTTATTGGAAGGTGTTCCGCTCCTAAACATTACTACATAAACACATACTTGAGAAGCAAACGCTAATTACTTGTTAATGGGTCAATTTAAGATTTAATTTGAACTCAAGGCTTTTTCATAGGAATGCCATGGTTCTCCTAAAGGGTTAGTTTACACAAAAATGAAATGTCTCTCTAATCATAAATTCATTCCACATATTTATAAGTTTCCTTCTTCTCTGTAACATTAAAGAATGTATTTTCGTAAATGTCTCAGTGGTTCTTTGCTGCAATAAAAGTCAATGGTTACCATAACTGTTTGGTTACCAATATTCTTCTTCAAAATATCATTGTTTGTTTAGCAGAGAAAAAAAGTCCTACAAGTTTGTGAAGACATTTCTATGCCACTTTTATTACAAACAAGATTGCAACAATATAATGACAGCTTCCCCTAATACTGCCTACCGCTGGTTGAACAAATAGAGTGAAATAGAGATTTAACAGTCACGGTGCCACAGCCTAACACGCATTTTTTCCAGAGGTATCAGCCTATAAATGGCTTACTTACACTTGTCTCTGCATATTAAGTTGGAATAGAAGAAAAAATGACACACTTCAGCTATAACTCTGATCCATGTGAGCATGCAGCATGTGAGAGATTCGCTTCTTCTAATGTTATTCTCCAGGAAACAGCTGCTCAAGTGTAAGACCATTACTCATGTTTTCAGTGTTACTGTATCTGCCCCAAAATGAATCTCTCCCTCTCTATTCCTCTTTATCCATCGTACTGTGCCTGTTCCTCCTACTCTCATCTTTAAATTTTCCTCTTCCTCCCATTTTTCTCCCAGCTCTCTTTCTCGGGTAAGATCTTGGCTCTTTTGCTATGAATGATAGATGTATTCCTTAACAATCTTTCTCTCTGATCTTTCTGTGACTGCAACAATTCTCATCAATAATTAATATCAAAGCCTTCTGCGTACACACACACACACGCACGCGCACGCGCACGCGCACGCGCACACACACACACACACACACACACACACACACACACACACACACACACACACACACACACACACACACACACACAAAAACAACTGTACATGGACCATATTTACCTAAGAACTATGTAATTAAATAAATGCATCACATAAAGTAAGTCAATTAAACGTATGAAACATCCAGCTAAAGATTGAGTCCCATTATACAAAGGCTGAATTCCAAGCAATGATTGCTTACTTGAAGACTACCTTATCTTTCTATTACAGAATGTTTCTTCTGAAACATTACTGAATGAGAGTTGCTAAACAACATAACTTGTCATCCAGTGAAATACTGGATCATTTAGTTAAGCAATCAATAAACATTCTGGCTTATTTTGTCATTAAATGTGATTAAATAAGTTTTCCAAAGGTTCAAAAAATTAAACACACAGTCACTCTACTAAAGTATAAATATATTCCCTTATAGCACATTAGAATACACTTACAAAAATAAGAAATTCCAAAAGCAGTGCTGCAGTTAAATTAAGTTAGGTTAAGTTAAGATGCAGTTAAGTACTTTTGTGGTTTCACAAAAAGCCTTCAGATATTGTCTAACATTTTCATAATTTTGTGGAATAAAAAATAATGAAAAAAATATTATATTTATGTCTCTTTATTTACTTGAGTGTGGTGTCAGAAGACTTAGGATAGAGACTACTATCATAGTTTGAGTCATTTTTATCAGTAACAAAACTAATAATAAACATACTATTTTCTATTCATTTTCTAATAGACAAATTACCAACCTAAGTCACACATGACGTCACACGGGTCCCCGGTTGCAAAAAAAGACCGGCTGCAATATCAAATATGTTGTGTTGGCGGTAGGATGCCAAATTTGAAAATATAAAAAATAGAAAACTTAACTTTTACCTTACACCACACTGCTTTCAATGCCGACTGCAGACGTCTTTGGCTAAAAGGGAGCTGAATGAAGTGACAACCTAATTAGAAATGCTGGACTCTGCAGTTCTCATGTTTATGAATTAAACTGCGGACACTGAATGCTAAGAATGAAAAGTGAAAGGGTAAATTATTAAAGTTGGTTTTATATTCAAACATTCATTCAGTGACAACATGTGACACACTCCCTATATTGTTTACCACAGCACTTTGAATCTTCGGTCTGAAATAACCTGCAAGTGTGACTTGAAAACAACATTAACACCACTTATTTGACTGTGAACAATGTTGTTCTTTTGATAGTCATTGGCTGCTAATATGATTTCGCTATTTACAGTTTGCAAATAATACTTTTATGAAATTATATTATTAAGGTGAAAGTCTAAATGTGCGAATATAAAAACTTTACCTCTATGTGTAAGTTCACATACCCTGCCGTACAGGTGTATAGTTTGCTGTCAGAATGCAGTTTTGCTTGTTAATGATTACCCAGGCCTTGTATAGTCCCGTTTTCTTTCCTTGTTTTTGGCTCGGGAGAACCTCGGTTTTTAGCACTACATAGTTTTGAATCTGGTAATCAGGGAACATTATTTCTTGCACATGACCACACAGAACACAATTGTTGGCATCCAAAGACTTGTAGGCCTTAAACTTCTCTTTTGTAAAATCCCTTGAAGCTTCAATGAGATTTTGTATTTCGGGCTGGATGCTTGGTCATTTCGTCTTATTCAATATCCATTGGGAGGGTGCTATCGCAAATGGACCTGTCAGACGAACTCCGCTCACTTTAATGTTAATTTTGCCAAGTCAATATATATATATATATATATATATATATATATATATATATATATATATATATATATATATATATATATATATATATATATATATATATATATATATATATATATATATATATATACTATTAAGTGACTACAAAGTTTTAATTATTATTAAGAGATTAAATAAATTAAAATGGCATCAAACTATGGCAGGTAAATGTTAACATTACTTTGATTACGCTTGAACTTGACTTAGCCTGAGAGTTAGCCTGCACCAGACCAGGCTAGTTTCCCAGCATAATTTGCCAGGTTAACTAAATTTGAACTATCGTAAATTTGATTTATGAAACCGAATCTGCCATTAACAAACCTGACTTACCAAAATAAGCCTGTTTTTTTCTCTAAGCTTGCTTTATGGAATAGCCCCCTGTTTTTTTTTTTCTGCCACCTCCCTAAGCGCACATCCTGAATGTTTACAAACAGGGAAATTCATCTATTGTCAATCTGAATAATAATTTCTGATTAGTATATCATTTCTGGTTATTAGCTTCAGATTATTTAATGCTCTACATGCTTTGACCCACATTTTTTGCCAGTAACATAGATTTGCTATAGAATTGATATTGTTCCTTTAACTAAATAAACACACAGCTTCACTAAAGTGTAATTCACACAACTTGTGTTGCACTTCCATTCATTCAAACAAACACCTTTTACCTTGATATTTTATTTACGATTTTAGATCTATCTGTGGGCAAAATGATAAAAAATTTACTAATTCCAAAAAAAATTAAAAATACTATTTATTTATTTATTTTTGCTGTAAACCTTACTAACAGCCTTAAGTTGTCAATATAGCCAAGTGAGCACAAAATATGGTCTACAGTAGTCGAATAATTATAAAATGTTTACCTCAAGTAGTTCCCTCCACCTAAATACAGTCTAATGCGCACATAAACATGGAATACCCTCACACAACAGCAATTTTTATTTCCTTTTTAGAGATTGACAGCTCCTGTGTCCCTGAGACAAGATGATTTCTTGTTTGGGTTCCATGAAAGAAAGTAACAAAGGTTTGGAAAAAACATGAGGATGAATGATAACAGAACATTTGAGCACTCTGAAGTGGAAATGATTTAACAGAGAGATTGCTTGGCCACAATCACTTCGATACTGCTCAATCACAAGCATAAAATTTGGGTGGTAAGTGGAAAACCTGGAGTGGAGCTGGAACGGAGTGATTAGAGACCACTTTTAGTGGGAGCGAGAATTGCTGTTGCTATGCTTGGCTCACACACCATGGGAAATGAAGACAGACCTTTCATTTCTGGGGAAATGAACCCTTTAAGCTCAAGTGATCATACTGATCTATTTCATGTGAGTGTTATTCTACAGTTCATTTTCTCAGCAGAGATAAGCACTTCAAGCACGGATAACGCTGCCTAACTTTTCATGAGTCTGTGTTATTGTCATACATTGCAGTCTGATTTTACAATATTTTATCTACAAAGTTCATTGAATTCTGTGGCCTGCTTATAAAGCTTTTCCAGAAAGCAGTGTAAGGCAGATAATGTACAAAAGATGTGATTAGATGTGAAGGTGAAAAACAAACTGGAAAGAATAGAATGTGAAAGAAAAAGTAAGTACAGGGACAGAGAAGACATGGCAAATTAGAAGACCAATGCTTTAATTTATCGCCTGCTCAGTGGCCTCTCTTCAAACATCTACTTTACCAAGCACTTCCCTTCTCTTTCAGTTATTCAGATATTCCTTCTTCTCGCCTGCAGTCACCTTTATGTCCTTGTAATCAACCACAGAATTATCTCTGAAAATACTCCTGCAAACAATCACGTCACATCAAAACAAGTAAGAAATGGCTCAAAGCAAGCACTTTCTGCAAGGAAACCTTTTCAAGCATACAAGAATGCTACTTCAGCATATCCCTTTCTTTTTCTCAGGCTTTCACATGCTGCCGTCTTCACTTTCTCCACATCTCCTCTCTGTGAGAAAAGTCACTTTTTCTTCAAATTTGCACTTTTGTGGGTAGATCTAAGGATGACTTAAGCAACTTTCATATGTACAGGAACCCCTAAAGGCATAGTTGATCAAATCACATCAGGTGGCACAGAGGTGGCACATTCACAAAGTGATTTTCTGCTCAAAATGTGATGATTTACAATGTGCTGCTTTCATGCTTTCAAGATGAAGTCTTTCTTTTTTCATTGTTACAACATTAACTTCTACTCATTTGTAATGTGCAAAGACAACTATAAGGAACCTCCTAGGCCGACTACTTGAAGAGTGTAAACACTGAATGTTGAGATAAAGGGCACCAATTATGCCTCTTTTTTACACGATGTAAAATAAGACTTCTGCAGAATGTGTCTGTTTCAGCTTAACTATCACATAATTTATTATACCTGTTTGAAAATGCCAATATTTCAGTCAAATGAAATTTAAGGTATTTTGTACCTGTGTCTTTAAAAGCAAATGAGCTGGTGAATTGGGTAAGCTAAATTGACCATAGTGTATGTGTGTGATTAAGTGTGTATGGATGTTTCCCAGCGACAGGTTGCAATAAAATACCTTTTTTTCATAAATGTCACTTTAGACAATTTTTTGGTTTTTAACAAATTAGATTTTCTTTTGCGTCAAAACCAGCTAAATCCACCTCTGCTTTGTTTGCAAAAACCTCTAAATCTACCTATTGGATCAAGACAGTGTATTTAGTTGAAAAATCACTAAAGATGCAATTAGAAATTATTTTTCCAAACATAAAACACATTACACAGACTACCTAAAATTAAAAATACATCTGTCAAGTAAGTGGTGGTTCATTCCGCTCTGGTAAAACAGGGAAAAAGCAGAAGGAAAATGAATGAATGAAATCTGTCAAGTAAATGCATTGATCAATAACATTAAAACTGACATAAAATAAATCTTAACAATCTGTTGTCATTTCTGGTATTTGGGATTTAGATTTAATGTAAGTAGAGCAATGTAAACATTGTAAACTAAGCTCAAATATTGTAGTTTAAAACATTGTGAAACATCAACATCTGTGCATTGTCCATTAATATAAAAAGCTTGTCAGACGTATAGGTAATGTGAAGTAGGCTAATATAAATGTATAGTTTTATACATTATATTTATCTTTTTAAAAAATAGCTTACATTAGCAGATAAATCACAAGGTAGGCCTATTGGGCAAAAAGGGAATGTCCCTCAGATAGTTTTAGAAGCTGTCATTCAATCATTCTCACCATACTTAAGGTCTTGGTCTCTTTTTCGTCTCGTGTTTATCCTCATAGCATCCATGTGGGATAAAAGCAAGGCATCTTAATGTCTTCCATGAAACAGTGTTGCCCTTTAATGTATAGTAAATCTGACTTATTTACAGTAGCGCCGCTGCACAATCAAACGTTATGAATTCATGTTACACTTCCGACTGAACAGTGTGTTTTGAGGTAAGGCACGTTTTCATTTGCCATTCAGACAGTCGAACAGGCTCATCCAGTTCATCAAACTTTGTCTTTTAAAATCAAAAGTGGAATATGTCTCCTCATAAAGCTGGCGTATCAGCGCGTTGCTACATTAAAAACATATGATTCGATTCGCCCCTTTTGATTGGTTCTCGGGATATTGCGGCTTTTGCTGTCAAAGGCAAGTGGCGTTTAGTGGTTTTTGCATACATACTGTTATTTCTCAATGTGCTGACGCTGCAATTTGGATGATTTGAAGCAAATCTATTTGTTGAACATGTAGTATGTTCCTAAAGCATTTACTCAATGTCATTAGCTCATTTTTAGCAGAAATGGCGTTTAGCAAAGGCGTTTGCATCTGAACTCTTCATATATATACTATATATATATATATATATATATATATATATATATATATATATATATATATATATATATATATATATATATATATATATATATATATATATATATATATATATATATATAGTTGGAACAGTATGGAAAATGAAAATAAATATGGAAAGTAGTGATTTCTAAATTTACTTTGACTTGTATTTCATTGCAGACAATACAGCAGACATTATTTAATGTGTTTATCATGATTTTTATTGTTTTTTATGCTCAAACATATTTTCCAGTTTTGGTTCTTGCACCACATTAAAAAAAAGTTGGGAGAGGAGCAATTTCGAGCTAGTAATCAGGTACATTTAAATTGATTAAAAAATTATGTGATTTGAAACAGGTGATGTGAACAGGTGTTTGTAATTACCACTTTAATTTGGTACAAAAGCAGCCTCCAAAAAAGGTCTAATCTTTAAGGAGTAAAGATGGGCCGAGGATTGCCAGTTTGACAACAAATTCATGAGAAAATTATTGAAATATTTGAAAATAATCTTCCTTAAATAATCATAGGAATACATTTGGGTTTTTCACCTTCAACAGTACTTATCATAATTAAAAGATTCAAGGAATCTAGGGGAATTTCAGTGTGTAAAGGACAAGGGCACAAGCCTAAGTTGAACTACCATGATTTTCAATCCCTCAGACGGCACTGGATCAAGGATCATATGGGCTCAGGACTACTTTGGCAAACCTTTGTCAAGTCCCACAATACATAGTTACATGCACAAATGTTAGTGAAAACTGTACTGTGCCAAAAAAAAGCCCTGTATTAACAGTATCCAGAAGAGCCATCAACTTCTCTGGGCTCGGAGGAATCTGGGATGGACTATCACAAAGTGGAAACGTACTGTGGTCAGATGAATCAATATTTCAGTCTTTTTTTTTTGGTGAAATGCACGCCATGTGCTCTGGACCAAAGAAGAAAAGGATCATCCAGACTGTTACCAGCAACAAGTCCAAAAGCCAGGATCTGTCATAGACAAGTGTCCTTGGCAAGAGTTACTTGCACTTCTGTGATGGCAGTAACGATGCAACAACATAAGCTTATTTTGAAAGCGTAAACCGGAGCACCCGGAGGAAACCCTCGCAAACACAGGAGAAACATGAAACAAATAATAATAATTTGTTCAGGTTTAACAAGTTGAAGTTTTTCTTTTCTCCCTTATTTCTTATAGTAATTTAAAGTAACTACAAAGTTAAGGTTAGATCTGGGAGTATGTGTTTATTTTGTAAGTTCTAAAATGAAACATTTTAATACAGGGCACAATTCTCAGGTTGCTTATTAACCTGCCTATTATTATCATATTAGCTGTTTATTAGTTCTTACAAAGCACCTAAAGTACTGTATTATGCATGGTCATATTCTATATCTCTAATCCTACTATAATATCTAAATCTTACCACTACCTTACTAACTACTAATTCACAGAAAATTTGGAATTTATTGAGGCAAAGTCACAATTAATTGTTAGCTAATAGTCAGAACTGAGTCATAACATTTTATTTGACATATAGACTGCTCCCTAGATATTGCAAACTAAATAAACATGTTTCAATAAATATGCATACTATTACCATTCATTCAACATGCTAGTTTAATAATGACTGGTTACATAACCTACAACATATACATTTAAAGTCTGCATAATTAATTAATTATTTGCATTTTGAGTAGTGAGCACTAAGTGTACTTTTGTCTTATTGCTCTGGAGTGAGCTCTGGAGCTTTGGCATCTACAGGTCTAGCTCCCACCCATTAAAAACAAAAAAAAAAAACAAGACAAAAAACAAACAAACAAAAAACACTGCATCGTAAAGAGATGTGTTTGTTGGTGACAGTTGCTATGGGCATTACCAACTCACACGTCATTTACAGTTACCATCTCTCCTACTGTGTTGCTCTCTTAGCTGTTCTGCCACCTTGTTCACCCCCTTCCTCTTCTCCTCAATTCATTCCACCCTTCAAGCACACACAATGCATTTGTTCCAACAGTTTTCAGGTCAGTATGATCTGGTGTTCAGACATTTTGTCTATGAAGCTAACGAGTGCAAGGAGAGATTTCACTGGTAAAGTACTGCAGGAGGAAGAATTCATTCTGGGTAATTGGATGGTGTCTGAACGTCAGATGAAACTAGCTCTATTCTGCCAGTTCCGTGTGACCTGTATAAAAATTTTATGATGACAAAAGAGACTTCTGGGGATTTTAAATATGGACATTTTGGGCATTGAGCAATCCAGTCATCTGCATAAAAAAGCCCAGAAAATAAAGAAAAAAATAAACTGCTTAAGTAACAGCTTGAATATGGAATGTTAAAAAAACACGGTCAACATTAAATCAATTATTGATTTTAAAAAGAAAAACAGGATATATATTATATTCACCTTATTTTGCATATCGTGCTCTCATAATCTCTAATAAAAAACAACATCTTGGTTACGAATGTAACAGATGTTGGGGGATGAACCTTGGGCATAGCTAGATGTGGCTGCACATGCAGATTGCACTAGACAAATTCATAAGCATTTCATTGGCTCATTTTCATACAATTCAGTCCCACCTTACATTATTTTATTGTTTAAACTGTTGTTTTGCTTGTCAATACATGAATCATAAAACAAAATGCTGTAACACATGCACATGCTCACTTATTTAATAAAATTTTGGTCAGTAGCCATTGTAACTGATTCAAAAGGAAGTGTGAACCAATAAGACCAAATGCAATTACATGAACAGAAATCTTAAAATAAAATTGAATAATGTCAGCACATATAAAAGTATTGTTGTTTGTTACGAGGAAATTACTTTTGTCTTTTTGTTTCTTTTTTCCAATTTCTTTTTTTTATGAAATGTGTATGTACTGTACACATGATGGGAGAACTGTTAGACAAACTGGATGTTTACTACCAAGTATATATTTATAGAATATTTAATATATCATTATACTTACAGTTTTCTTTTACCACAGATTCAAAACTCAAAACAGTAGAGGAAAAGCATCCTTTGCTAATTCCAAAATGCACTTTAGAAGTCATTCATTCATTCATTTATTGATTGATTCATTCATTCATTCATTTTCTTTTCAGCTTAGTCCTTTTATTAATCCGGGGTCGCCACAGCGGAATGAACCGCCAACTTATCCAGCACATGTTTTACACAGCGGATGCCCTTCCAGCTGCAACCCATCACTGGGAAACACCCACACATTCTTATTCACACACATCCACTACAGACAATTTTAGCTTACCCAAATCACCTATAGCGCATGTTTTTGGACTTGTGGGGGAAACTGGAGAACCCGGAGTAAACCCACACGAACACAGGGAGAACATGCAAACTCCACACAGAAATGTTAACTGACCCAGCCGAGGCTCGAACCAGCGACCTTTTTGCTGTGAGGCAACAGCACCTACTGTGCCACCGCGTCGTGTTCTTTAGAAGTCATAACAATAGATTTTTTTTTTTATAAATGTAAAACGTATAGTATGTTTTAGTGATGACAAAACTAAGTCTGTATTATTCTACTGCATACATGAATCACTAGATGACGGTTTCACCATATCCAATGACATCGTACTGTTTTCTTCCTCCCCTAAAACTTCAGTAAGTACAAAACTATATAGAGATTAGTGCTCCACAATGACACTTGGGATCAATCTCAGGGCGTACTGTCACCAGGTACAGTTGCCTTGAACCATGTCGATGCATGATTGTCCCCTTTCCCTTCTCCCCTGACGTCCTGTACTCACACTGAATGTTTACCTACCAAACCTGAGCATGCTTACATCATCAATGATGCGACTGTTCAGTTTTACAGGATGAGAAGCGCTCTCGCTTAGCACAGTGGATATTTTTTTTTGTTATATTGTTTTAGTCGTTTGGGATCTAGTGATACACAGTCAAATATTTTGCAGAACAGATCGACAACTTTTGACGCTCATAAATTATAATAAAAGTCATCGTGCTGCATGTATTAGGAGGTTTGCTGAAGGTGCAGCTGATGTGCAGCGCGGGGTTTGTGTCTTTAATAAACTACGACAGTTCGCGCTCATATGGCGGCGCAGTGGCGCAGTAGGTCTTGCTGTCACCTCACAGCAAGAATGTCGCTGGGTCGCTGGTTCAAACCTCGGCTGGGTCAGGTTTGAACCTCGGCTGGTTCAGTTGGCGTTTCTGTGTGGAGTTTGCATGTTCTCTCTGCGTTCGTGTGGGTTTCCACCAGGTGCTCCGGTTTCCCCCACAGTCCAAAGACATGCGGTACAGGTGAATTGGGTAGGCTAAATTGTCCGTAGTGTATGAGTGGGAATGAGTGTGTGGATGTTTCCCAGAGATGGGTTGCGGCTGGAAGGGCATCCGCTGCGTAAAAATGTGCTGGATAAGTTGGTGGTTCATTCCGCTGTGGCGACCCCAGATTAATAAAGGGAATAAGCCGACAAGAAAATGAATGAATAAATGAGTTCGCGCTCATTAAACAGTAAGAATGATTAATAAATCCATATCAGACAATCCCTTAAAAGTGACGCTGCGTCTTCAGTTTTGGGCTCAGGCGTGCTTTGCACTCACACTACAAGTGTACCGCGCCAAAGCCCAATCGAACCGCGCTCTGGCACATCTCTTCTAACTGGGCCATGGCCGGCCAACTGAACCACGTCTGGGCCCGATTCGGGGCACACACACTTATCAAACAAACCAGGAAACAGTGGTTGCATATGTTACAAGAAGCATGTAACTGGGTAACACTTTATAATAATTACACTATTAATCATTAATAAGCATTAGCAAATAGTTAATTCATTATTTATAAAACATTCATTCTGTTTTAGTTTATAAATACAGCTTCATATGCTATTATTGCAATTATTATATTATTATAGAGGAGGAAAGACATTATCTTGTATCTTGCATGTCATGCAGACTTTAAGAAACATCCCAATATACTGGCCTGACTGGCGGATCATAAGCATTTAATACTTAATAGTGGATTAATCTTGATCATTCCAGAAGACTCATGGCACGAAATTACAGCCAACTGAGAGTTTAGGCTCTTATGCAAAATGCTGTGGGGCATGTGATAAACTGGCATGACTGCAACAACAACAAAACAACAGTGACTTATAAATTAGTTGAGTCACCAAGCCCTATTTTTAAATAATATCAACACACTGACAGCTGCTTAACCCTTTAACTTCCACTGCTTAAATTATGTTCCTGATTATTTTTTCCTTTTGTTTGTTTTAACTTTCTAACCTACAGAAAAAACGCCAACCAGACAATACGCAGTAATAATACGCTGTTAAAATAAATTCTACTTTACATTCTACACATCATATATGTTGTGACTGGCTGTGATTTAAACAGTATTTTTGCTTTGTATACGGACAGACAAATCTATGTTGTTGTACCTTATTTTCAGTAAACAAGGCCTGATTCATTGATATTAATCAACAGTTTTTCAAAAAAAGCCCCTTCCTCTGTAATATCAGTTTGAGCTTGACTACTGTTGGTTGAGACAGTGTCATATCGCTATAAAAAGAAGCTTTTATGTTTTAGGAACCTGTGATCCCTTGAGCTTCTGTGGAATTTATGAAACAGCGACACTGTCAAAGGCCTTGTCTGATACAAAAGAAGTAGAAGTTTTAGAACTCAGGAAGCCTCAAAGGCTAAATGTGTACTCAGTTGACACAGGTAAACATAACATTCAACACAAAATACATAAGAACAAACAATTGGGTAAAAACTCCTCTCCAATATTGCAATGTATAGAACCCTTAGCTTTAACTTATGACCAAGGAGGTCTGTAATTCCTAGAGAAAGCATTTAAGTCTCAGTTATGGCCATGAATGAAAAAAGGGTTCATGCACTTACCTTAACACCACGAACTCTGAACTCGGTTAGTGCTCTGTGCATTTTGGTTGCAGCGGTGGGAAGGTCTTTGCCACTGGCTATGACTTTAACCAACAATGAGTCATAGTGAGGGGATATGATGGCCCCCTGAAAGGCAGATGCACTGTCTAGCCGAATGCCCATACCCTCTCCACTGCGAAACACCTGTTAAATGATGGCAGAGAAAAGGAATAATTCATGAGCAATACTGACAGAATCAGGATGTGAGTGTAAATATACGCAACAATGTGGTTATAGAACATAGTCTTGACACATGGCCTGAGGAAAAGGGATTTTGAATAGGTCAGACTGAAAATGACGATATGAAAAACTTCAACACTTCAGTAAAAACACTGACCTTTTGGAATAAAAGTGAAAAAGACTGTATATTTAAACATTTACACTATATGTATATGAAGACATGGCAAGATAGACAGGCACGCAGCTAGATGGATGGATGGGTGGATGGACAGACAGTGTGGATTCCTGCTTTTGGAAGGCTAGTATCCTGCAGGGTTTATCTCCAATAAGATTCACACCAGTCTTGCCCCAGAGAGAAGGAATCAGTGTGGATTAAAGGTGCTCAGTGACACCAGCCAACAATACTTGCTCAATCTGTCAGAATGAGCATAAAAAATTAAGTACGATATGTACAAAATGTGTGACTCCAAACTGTACAGGTTCAGTGTTAGTTACTGTTGTAATAACAAAGCTTAGGCAAAGCTTAAAGCTTGTCATATAACCCCACAACACTGTTAAACAGGCTGTCCAATTAATGTAAATCAATATTTGTGTAGTCTAATAGTAATTAATGGATCTCTCCCTCACACCTTCCGAATTGTCCTACATTACAAATGTCATATGCTGTCCCACAAAAGATCAATAACCAGATTTCACCAACACCTGTTTGTAGATTTCTTGACTAATAGGTCTAAAAAGTGTGTTAAACTGAATGTCAGCAATTTATAAAACATTTCTATTCAACGATTTTGTCAGTTATGTCAGATATTTATTTTAAGTCTCTGCTGTATTTGTTTGTACATTAAAACACCTTAATTTTTCTTTCTTTCTTTCTTTCTTTCTTTTTTCTTTCTTTCTTTCTTTCTTTCTTTCTTTCTTTCTTTCTTTCTTTCTTTCTTTCTTTCTTTCTTTTTTTCTTTCTTTCTTTCTTTCTTTCTTTCTTTCTTTCTTTCTTTCTTTCTCTACTAAAATAACAGCCCCTGTTATTCCAGTCTCCAGGGTCACATAATTCTACCTGAAATCATTTTGATATGCTGATATAGTTGAAAATAAAGATGAAACTAGTGAAATGATTAATAATTTAGTTGAAGGAGTGGTATATTTTTCATCAGGATTCCTTGAGAAATAAAAGGTTCAAAAGAGCAGCATTTATTTGAAGCAGATGTCTTTACTGTCATTTTGAATTTAATGTGACCTTGCTGAACAACAGATTGGTGAATAAAAAATCATTGCATGCAACACAGTCTCAAGCTTTCTTTTTTTCTACAATATTTGCTCTCTCTGTGCTGTATCCACAATACAATCATATGCAGAAACTGAATTGGAGTCACTTTAATGTCTGTGTGTTTGTTTTTATGCCTATGATGGACTGTCCATCTGCAAAGCACTTTTGTAATCATTTGTGTAGACAGTAAGAGGGAAAAACAAACATTTTTTTCTGTACAAAGACATTTTTTTTCTGTTTACCTTATTTAAAACTATATTTTTAGTATACTCTCACACCATGTCCTAACAACACGTGACATAACAAGACCCCAGCAAAAGGCAATTTGTCTGTCCGCACCAGACACAACATTTTTTTAACAACACAACATATTTAAATACAGAAGCACAAAAAAGTGCATTGCACTTCAAGCCAATTGGACAGGTTTATAACCTAATTAATAAATACTAAACCTCATTAGCATTATTTAAAGCCTATTCTCAGCGACTATTGTTTTTGGTTTGCACCACTGGTTTGAGTCATGGTCTAACATCCATTTTATTTTTAAGATCTGCAGTAAACTATATGCTGGCACTCAGTGTAAATTTAAATGTCAAGTAAAATGGTATTCAACTCACATTGGTTACATTTACGCCAAATAAAGCACACATTCGGCACACAAGAAAATCATTGTCATAAGATTTTATGCTATTGTTTCAGCTGGAGCATCACAGAAATAGATACTGTTTTAATATGTTTAACTTTTGACTTTTATGAAAAAATATATATTTATTGTGTGTTGCAGCATCATGTTGTGTGTAGTCAGGACACAGTGCGAGTTGCTGACTGATGTTTTAAGCATTTCTTTCTCTGGCTAGAAGGAGTTGAAAATAGAAGATGCTTTCTGCTTCTTATAGTTTTTTACAGTTTTAATTCATATTGTTATTTTTCTTATTATTGGTTACCACATGGATTATATATACAGTATAATATCTAATATATATATATATATATATATATATATATATATATATATATATATATATATATATATATATATATATATATATATATATATACTGTATATATACAGTGAGGGAAATAAGAATTTAATCACACTGTGATTTTTCAAGATCTCTTCTACTTAGAAATCATAGAGGGGTCTAGAATTTTCAGTATAGGTGCAATTCCACTGTAAGAGACAGAATCTAAAAATAAAAATGCAGAATTCACACTGTATGACTTTTTAACAATTTATTTTTAAATTACTGTGTGAAATAAGATTTGATCACTTGCTTTTCAGCCAAATTTCTGACCCTCAAAGACCTGTTATTTTGCTTTAAAATAGTCCAGCTACACTCTGCTCATGATTCTAATTTAGTAGCACTTGTTTGAGGTCACTAGCTGTCATAAAGACACCTGTGCACCCCACAATCAGTCAAAAGTCTAAGTAGCAAAATGGCCAAAAACAAAGAGCTGTCAAAAGACACAAGAGATGAAATTGTAGACTTTCATAAAGCTGAAATTGCTACGGGGCAATTGCCAAGAAAGAGCAACTGTTGGAGCAATTGTCAGAAAATGGAAGAGGCTAATGATGACTGTCAATGTCCTTCAGACTGGGGCCCCATGGAAGATCTCTCCTCGTGGGGTATTAATGATGCCAAGAATGGTCTAGAATCAGTCCAGAATTATGCGGGAGGAGCTGATCAATGCCGTGAAGAGAGCTAGGACCACCGTTTTCAAGGGTACTATTAGTAATACAGTAAGATGTCATGTTTTAAAACCATGCATCGCACGGAAGGTTCCCCTGCTTAAGTTAGCCCATGTCAAGACCCATCTGAAGTTTCCCAGGGACCATCTGGATGGTCCAGAGTATTCATGGGAGAAGGTCCTGTGGTCAGATGAGACCAAAGTAAAACTTTTTGGTCTTAACTCTATTCATCGAATTTGGAGGAAGAAGAATGATGTGTATCATCCCAGTAATACCATACCTACAGTGAAGCATGGGACTGGAAGCATCATGCTCTGGGGTGTTTTTCTGCACAGGGGACAGAATGACTGCACTGTATTAAGGTGAGGATGAACGTGGCCATGTATTGTGAGATATTGGGCAAAAACCTCCTTCCCTCAGTCAGAGCATTAAAGATGGGTCGTGGCTGGGTCTTTCAACATGACAATGACCCAAAGCACACAGCCAGAAAAACCAAGGAGTGGCTTCGTAAGAAGCATAACAAGGTTTTGGAGTGGTCTAGCCAGTCTCCAGATCTAAATCCAATTGAAAATCTTTGGAGGGAGCTGAAACTCCATGTTGCTCAGCGACAGCCCTGAAACCTGAAAATCTAGAGAAGATCAGTGGGCAAAATCCCTCCTTCAGTGTGTGCAAACCTGGTGAAGAACTTCAGGAACCCTTTGACCTCTGTAATTGCTAACAAAGGCTTCTGTACTAAATATTTAAAATGCTTGACTCAACTTAAATACTTATTTGATACAGTAATTTACAAATAAATTGTTAAAAAATTATTTAATGTGATTTCCTGATTTTTTTTTTAAGATTCTGTCTCTCACAGTTGAATTGTAATTATGCTGAAAATTTTAGACCCCTCCATGATTTCTAAGTAGGAGATTTTGAAAAATCACAGTGTGATTAAATACTTATTTCCCTCACTGTATATATGTTAGAAGTCTACACATAGAGTCAGAAAGAATTTACAGTTAAAGAGATACCCTTTGTGAGTTACTTTCTTCTGTTAAACACAAAGAAAGATATGTGGAAGAGTCCTGAAAACCTGGAATCATTGACTTGCATAGTATTTCAAAGAACTATCTCTTTAATAGCATCAATGAACGTTGTTGCTCAATATAGTATATGTATGGATATGTAAGTTTATTTTATAATGTTTGTGTTCGTATCATACAGTATTATCATCACTGATTCTGACCAATAAGAAATTAGCTGTATCATATTCAAAGCTAGGCGACGCAGTGGCGCAGTAGGTAGTGCTGTTGCCTCACAGCAAGAATGTCGCTGGGTCGCAGGTTCGAACCTCGGCTGGGCTGGGTCAGTTGGCGTTTCTGTGTGGAGTTTGCATGTTCTCCCTGCGTTCGCGTGGGTTTCCTGCGGGTGCTCCGGTTTCCCCCACAGTCCAAAGACATGCGGTACAGGTGAATTGTGTAAGCTAAAATTGTCCATAGTGTATGAGTGTGAACGAGTGTGTGGATGTTTCCCAGAGATGGGTTGCGGCTGGAAGGCCATCCGCTGCGTAAAATTGCGCTGGATAAGTTGGCGGTTGATTCCGCTGTGGCGACCCCAGTTTAATAAAGGGACTAAGCCGACAAGAAAATGAATGAATGAACGAATATTCAAAGCTCGGAAGAAATTGTACTGACTGAACAAGTCGATTTGCAATATTAGTACTTAAATGAGAAAAAAAATCCCAGCACTATTTCAAGTCTTCTCATCAAAATGCACTACTTGTACAAATCATTTTCTTTTTGCTCTACGCATGCAATTGAACCTCTTCTCTATGTAAATGTCTTAAAATAACCAACCCACAAACAGATACAGTTGACTAATTTGCTTTTCATCTTACGTGAGCTAGAAATGTATTGACATGAACAGGTGAAAAAGTTTTATGTTAGGATCCAGCCTCTTCTGAAGATTTCAGATGACCCTTGAGATGATGACAGCACCTGCGAAGACTGATGTCACTGATGAAGATTTAATGTCAGCTTTAAATCAGCTTATAACACTTTTCTTACATTGCAATCATGGTTAAATAACGCTCCATTTTACTAATTACTTTAATCATGTTCATATTGTCTGAATACTATCATTATCTGCAACTGTATTATCCTGAATCATCAAATGCCTGCAATTAAATACTTTGATATGGTAAACTCTGATATTAAGACAACAGTGAACTAACAAATAAACATTCATTCATTTACTTTATTTTCGGCTTAGTCCCTTTATTTATTAGGGGTTGCCACAGTAGAATGAACCGCCAACTTATTCAGCATATGCTTTATGCAGCGGATGCCCTTCCAGCTGCAACATATCACTGGAAAACACCCATACACACTCATTTACACACATACACTACAGACAATTAAGCTTACCCAATTCACCTTTAGCGCATCTCTTTGGACTTGTGGGGAAAACCGGAGCACCCGGAGGAAACCCACGCCAACACGGGGAGAACATGCAAACTCCACACAAAAATGCCAACTCACCCAGCCGAGGCTCGAACCAGCAACCTTCTTGCTGTGAGGCGACATCACTACCCACTGCGCCACCGCGTCGCCACAAATAAATAAACATAAATTCTATGTGACTCATGCCAAAATAGGTCTCTGATGCCAAGCAGACACAAACATAAACTGCTTCAGCTATACTTAAAGCCGCACTTTAATGGAACTTTAACATTTTCACATTTAATTTCATTGGTATGTATTTTTTTTTTTTTTGTGTGCTCTCCTGTGCTTTGCAGAGCGATGTGACTCTCGGCATACCTGCATTATTTATGCTGCAATCAGCCTGCTGTGGCACATATTAGTAGGGAATAATTGTATTACATAACCAATATGCCAGTTCTTGCCAAGGTCATTCTTTCCTCATATAAAGTGCTCTTATCGGACAACACACTATTGTGAATAAAAGGAAAAAAGCAACATCTCGGAGTGCAGTAAAGTAAAAATCCTGCATATGTTCATTAATGCAAGGCTTAACTTGCGTAACTTAACATATCAAATTTGTCTCAATATACTTGCAATAATACCTAGTTGAAAAATGCGCCAAACATTAAACTGACTTTAGTTCACACTGAAGTTCACTAACATTTGGAAGGATTCAATTATGCCTCGTCAAGGTATGTCAAAATAAATAATACAATTAAGACACTGTTTGGCAGTGTTAATTTCTTTTAACACAGTTAACACATTTGTCTAATTTGACATTAGGCTATTTCAATTAGTCCTGTGTAATTATTTTATGCTGGTGAGAGCCTCTTGAAGAGCATCAGTGCTGGTATCTTTAATCAACACACGTGCGCACATATGCACACACACACACACACACACACACACACACAATATTAGAAATACAAGGGATACACATACACACTGTTCACAACAGTTAATTTTCAATGTGAAAAAGGCAAAAGTGGCAAAACAAGATGGGAGGGAGGCTGTGCACAAGTAGTTTTATCTCTATAATGAGCAAGCAACAGGTAGTGCTCTATGTAAATTTGACCTTTTTTGTAAGTGGTAGACACGTTAGCTTTACCTCTTGAGTCTCAAACTCAATTCCTGGTGGGCCGCAGCTCAGCACAGTTTTGCTCCAACCCTAATCAAACAAAGCTTATCCAAATAATTGTGGTGTTTAAAAGTGTCATGAACACCTTGGTTAGTTGGATCAACTGTCTTTGATTAGGGTTGGAGCAAAACTGTGCAGAGCTGCGGCCCACCAGGAATTGAGTTTGAGACCTATGCTTTAACCCAAGAACTAGTTCACCCCAAAATGAAAATGCACTTGCTATTTACTCACCTTTAAGTGGTTGCAAAGTTTTTTGGGTTTCTTGGTGGCTCATACCACATTACTAATTTTAGTTTATCGACAAAAACTAGTTTGATGTTGTTATTTAATGTTTATTCTTTAGTTTTGGTTATAATTTCAACGCATGTTAATATTACAAAACAGATGCTGGACAACAGATGTGCGGATCCATGTGCAGTTTAATACAGATAAGTCATGCAGGCATTGGTCAGAAACAGGAGCAAATAAGGAGAATAAAGTAATCCAAAAGACGTAGTCAAAATACAGGGTAAGGGTCAGGCTAGGCGGCAAAGAATCAAAACGGTAAACAGAACATGGATCAAAACACGACAAGACAAACAAGGAAAACCACTTAGAAATGCTATGTGTGTGTGTGTGTGTGTGTGTGTGTGTGTGTGTGTGTGTGTGTGTGTGTGTGTGTGTGTGTGTGTGTGTGTGTGTGTGTGTGTGTGTGTGTGTGTGTGTGTGTGTGTGTGTGTGTGTCATAAGTATACATAAGGAAAAAAGAGGTTGCTGCCAAATGATCAAGGGATAATATGAGTCCCATAGTCAAACCCGATGAGAACCACTGCGTTAAAGAATTATGTGCTTTATATATTGTCTTTTTGCATTGTGCTGAAAAAAAAAACTCTATTGTATGTATTTTAAATTAGCTATTAATTGGTTTTTACAAGAGTAAGAAAATGCAAAAAAAAAGCACTAACAGTATCATTCTACTATTAACAAGAGCAGCCAGTGTTAGATTGTGTTAACACTTGATTCAAAATATTAAATGCATTGATATAATTTAAACCGAACTTAATTTAACTCGCTTAAGCATTTGGAATTGCATCATTAATGCAATTTACATAGCAAATGTATAATCATGATCGAATAATTTTTAAGCTGCAGAACTCCAAGAAACTTTTCAGTCCAATAATCCAGTTAGTGCATGCATTCATACGATCACTCCAAAACAATTCTAATGTGAGGAAAAACTGGCTGATTACATCAGAGATTGCAGGGAGAATACTGACTCTGAGCCATTTTTCAGTGAATTATTAATTGCAGTGTGTTCTTGACTTTTAACATGGGCTCTGTCATTTTCTGTGGTTGTTTGTGAACAGCACAAGCCCTCATGTATTGTGCAGCGTGAAATAAAGACTGAAATGAACATCAAACCTTCCTCCGACTGTATGATCTATTATACTTATCAAAGTAACAACAATCTATATCATACTCAACACTGCTATCACAAACAATCCATATGTGTACATTCTCCATGCACTCACATTCATGATGTTTTGATTTGGTGGTGGCTTCAGGATTATTTTGTTGCGGGTGCTAATGGGGGCTAACTCATAAGAGGGTGCTAAAATGATTCAATGTATAACTTTAGCTCTCTAAATAGCATGTTTCTTTATAAACCAGCTTCAAAAACGGGCCTACTTTACTTTTTCAGCTGTATTAAAATATGCTACTGCAGAACTTCCAATGCCAACTACCAATAAGACATTTACAAATTAAAACAATTTATGAACGTGCAAGAGGAAAGTGTGCATACATTTTTTTCTTTCTTTTTTTATATATTACACACCTTATAGTTAGCCATTTTTATTTACTGTATAGTCTCAACAATTTCTACTATTTCCAAATGAGCTATTTTTAGATCTGCTTAGCAGAAGCATATTAGGGCAATTCATCTACTGTTGAGATTAACGGCACATGAGTTAAGATTCAAATGAGCCCGCTGGTATCTTGCATTTTGCAGAAAAGTTTAGTTTTTCAAGTGCTTCAAAAGAAAAAGTGGCTGCAATTGTATGTTAAGCCTTTGTGCACGGTACCCACCTGCCCGCTCCGAGTGGGGCTCGAATAGGCAATTCTAGCACAATGATCTACCACAAACTACCCTCTACACACATCCACGCCAGTAAAAGCTGTCTGTTTCTCCTGTGAGATGGCAGTTCTCTACAGTCTGAACTTCAGATTGAGACCATTATGTTACTTTTGATTCTGCAGTGTCTAAAATTCTGTCTTTTACTTGATGTTAAATAACACTTTATTGTGATATCTGTTGAAAGCTAATTTGTACCGTAGCCTACTGTATAAGTGTGCCAAACTGCCCTTAAAAATTAACCATGGTTATACTATAATAAAACTGTATAAAATGTGACTGTAAATATTACTTGTTCTATTGTGAGTTTTAAGACCATGGTTGCACAATAGTAACAATGTAGTATTACTGTGATAACACTGTAGGAACCATGACTGCAGTAACCCATTTTTTAAATTTATTTATTTATTTATTTATTTATTTATTTATTTATTTATTTATTTATTTATTTATTTATTTATTTATTTATTTATTAATTTATAAATAATAGGTTTTGCTATAGTAATAGTCAAGCCCTCCCCTGGCACCACCAATGTTTTCATTTGTAATGTGTATATGCAAGCCCAGAGATGGTCTGGTGAAAAGAGTTGTTCTTTTTTTCAATAAGTTGACGTTTCTGAAGTTACTTCAATTATTTTGTATGCAATTATTAACAAAAATAAAATGTTGTTTTAGCTGAATTAGCTTTTAAATTGTGCTGTAGCTTTTTAATGCACCAAAAATACTTCTTTTAATTGTGTCAAATTGCTAAAAATAATAGAGTATTCATTTACAAATACCCTTTGAATTTATTTTACTTTTTTAAAAAATATTTCCCTAATGATGTTTAACAGAGCAAGGACATTTTCACAGTATGTCTGACAATATATTTGTCTTATTTATTTTATTTCAGCTAGAATAAAAGCAGTTTTAATTCTTTAAAAACCCATTAAGGTCAAAATTATTAGCCCCTTTAAGCTATATACTTTTTCGATAGTCTACAGAACAAACCATCGTTATACAATAACTTGCCTAATTACCCTAATCTGCCTAGGTAACCTAATTAACTTAGTTAAGCCTTTAAATGTCACTTTAAGCTGTATAGAAGTGTCTTGAAAAATATTTAGTAAAATATTATTTACTGTCATCATGACAAAGATAAAATAAAGCAGTTAATACAAATGAGTTATTAAAACTTTTATGTTTAGAAATGTGTTGAAAAAAAATCTGCTCTCCATTAAACAGAAATTGGGGGAAAAATAAACAGGGGGGGTAATAGTTATGACTTTAACTGTATGTATTTAAATTGAATGTTTTAAATTACATTTTTAAAATAATGTTGATAATTTAAATAAATAAATATTAAATTTTGGGGTGGGGGGTGGGGGTGAAGCTGGGGTTTTAGTGACAGTACTACAGTAAAAATTATATATATATTGATTTTTTTTTGTTTTATAAATATTTCCCAAATGATGTTTAACAGAGGAAGGAATTTTTCACAGTATGATAATATTTTTTTCTTCTGGAGAAAGTCTTATTTGTATTATTTTGGCTAGAATAAAAACAGTTGTTAATTTTTTAAAAGCCATTTTAAGGTCAAAATGATTAGCCCCTTCAAGCTATTTTTTTTTTCTTCGATCGTCTACAGAACAAACCATCATTATACAATAACTTGTCTAATTACCCTAACCTGCCTAGTTAACCTAATTAACCTAGTTAAGCCTTTAAATGTCACTTTAAGCTGTATAAGCAAATAGTTCATGAATCTGTTAAATCTTATTTAAAATGAAAACTGTAGTCCATTTTCATTAATTTGGCAAACAACAAACTTTCCTCAGAAATCAGAATTTAGCTATCTGAATAAACAGAAAATAAAACACAATAATAATTTTATTAACAGCTAGGTGCTTCATTGTGTTTCTTGTAAAAATAGTAAATTTGGAAATTCATGTATAGCAAATAGCTTAACTGTTTGTATGAAAAAAAAAGATTTAAAATGAGATTTCACTTTTGGTGCTTGATATGGTTTACATATGCTAAAAGTTACTTGTAAAAGGATTTTTTTTCTTGACTTTAATACAATAGTTAATAATAAATGACAACTTTCTATATTGATCACGTCTCAGGTTGATTACACATTTTCTTGCACAGCTGGATTTTGGACTCATGAAAAAATAATTGCTTGCATTCGCCCTAACTGATTGCTTGGAGTCAAAAATGATGGTGAAAGGTGCGAGTGCCGCTTGCTGTGATGCCACAGTGACAAGCCGCAATCCTTCTTCTAATGATTATTTTAACAATTTATTGTAGCATAACTGTCAAAAATGGGGCAATTAAGGGAGCTCACGTACGAGACAAATAAATTTCCAAATTCTACAGACCATTTTATGTGGGGGGGGGGGGGGGGGGGGGGGGGGTTGTTCGAACCCTGGTTATGGGCCTGGCATGTAATATTGATTTCACAAAAATTTAACTTTAAAGAAACATAAGCTTCACATCTAAAATCAAAATGAAACACAGATGAAACATGGTTTTGGACCATTTGAATAAAAAAAAAAAGCAATGCGATGGTAAATGCTTAACTTTTTTTTAATTTAGTGATTTATTCATATAAATGTGTACAATCTAATTTAGTTTTTTCTATAATCTGTTCATGCACACAAAATGCATTTTTCTTCAAATTACATCAGAAAAATGAGAATAAGTTAGCCAATCTTTTCAATGTTAGAACACACTGGATTACTATATATATATATATACAAAAATGCTTTAACAAACTAAATTTTAAAGGTTACTTCAAGTAAATAGGGATGTTGTCTTAAAAATTGACAGGACTTGACAATACAAGTGTGACAGATGTGGTCTAAGTTTAGTTAACTTAAACTAAAAGTTGTTGTAATCATGGTTGATGTTGATAAGACTTTATAATTCAAGAGCAATGGACATGGTTTAAGTTTAGTGAACTTAAATGTTGAAGTTGACTCTCTCATTCACATACACTACAGCCAATTTTGCTTATTCAATTCACTTATACCACATGTCTTTAGGGGAAACCGGAGCAGCCAGAGGAAAACCCATGCGAACAGAGGGAGAACATGCAAACTGCACACATAAATGCCAATGAGCCCAGACGGAACTAGAACAAGCAACATACTTGCTGTGAGGCAACAGTGCTAACCACTGAGCCACCATGGAAGTACCCTGATTTATTTAATACTAAGAACAGGTTTTTACAGTCTGCAAATCCAAAATTTACCAAAGAAGCAGGTATTTGAGAAAAATTTGAGACAAACACACACCACAACATTATAACGAGAAAACGAAGGACAATGTTTCCAGCCCAAACTGTCCAAAACCCTCCCAAACACACACACACACACACACACACACACACACACACACACACACACACACACACACACACACACACACACACACACACACACACACACACACACACAAATGCCTAAAAACTAAAAACACACTTTAGGTACATACACTTGGTTTTTGTTAAATATTAACATAAAATGCATATCCTAAACATCCAAACTAATCACAAACCCGCCCAAATTTTTACCAGCATGATCACATTCTAAACCTGCAGAAAGAAAGATGTTCATCATCTGATGTCATTCAAAAGTAAACAAATATACATTTATACGTACAATTAAAAAAACGCATACAAACACAATTTTTTTTTTTTTTTTTTTTATTTGCACATATTTGTATTATTTAAATAGTCCAGATTTCTGAAAAAGTTAACTAATATATATACAGGCAGTGCAGAATTATTAGGCAAATGAGTATTTTGACCACATCATCTTCTTTATGCATGTTGTCTTACTCCAACCTGTATAGGCTCGAAAGCCTACTACCAATTAAGCATATTAGGTGATGTGCATCTCTGTAATGAGAAGGGGTGTGGTCTAATGACATCAACACCCTATATCAGGTGTGCATAATTATTAGGCAACTTCCTTTCCTTTGGCAAAATGGGTCAAAAGAAGGATTTGACAGGCTCCGAAAAGTCAAACATAGTGAGATATCTTGCAGAGGGATGCAGCACTCTTAAAATTGCCAAGCTTCTGAAGCGTGATCATCGAACAATCAAGCGTTTCATTCAAAATAGTCAACAGGGTCGCAAGCGTGTGGAAAAACTAAACCAAAAACCAAGACGCAAAATAACTGCCCATGAACTGAGAAAAGTCAAGCGTGCAGCTGCCAAGATGCCACTTGCCACCAGTTTTGCCATATTTCAGAGCTGCAACATCACTGAAGTGCCCAAAAGCACAAGGTGTGCAATAGTCAGAGACATGGCCAAGGTAAAAAAGGCTGAAAAACGACCACCACTGAACAAGACACACAAGCTGAAATGTCAAGACTGGGCCAAGAAATATCTCAAGACTTTTTCTAAGGTTTTATGGACTGATGAAATGAGAGTGAGTCTTGATGGGCCAGATGGATGGGCCCGTGGCTGGATCGGTAAAGGACAGAGAGCTCCAGTCCGACTCAAACGCCAGCAAGGTGGAGGTGGAGTACTGGTTTGGGCTGGTATCATCAAAGATGAGCTTGTGGGGCCTTTTCGGGTTGAGGATGGAGTCAAGCTCAACTCCCAGTCCTAATGCCAGTTTCTGGAAGACACCTTCAAGCAGTGGTACAGGAAGAAGTCTGCATCCTTCAAGAAAAACATGATTTTCATGCAGGACAATGCTCCATCACACGCGTCCATGTACTCCACAGCGTGGCTGGCTAGAAAGGGTCTAAAAGAAGAAAAACTAATGACATGGCGTCCTTGTTCACCTGTACTGAACCCCATAGAGAACCTGTGGTCCATCATCAAATGTGAGATTTACAAGGAGGGAAAACAGTACACCTCTCTGAACAGTGTCTGGGAGGCTGTGGTTGCTGCTGGTGAACAGATCAAAACACTGACAGAATCCATGGATGGCAGGCTTTTGAGTGTCCTTGCAAAGAAAGGTGGCTATATTGGTCACTGATTTGTTTTTGTTTTGTTTTTGAATGTCAGAAATGTATATTTGTGAATGTTGAGATGTTATATTGGTTTTACTGGTGAAAATAAATAATTGAAATGGGTATATATTTGTTTTTTGTTAAGTTGCTTAATAATTCTGCACAGTAATAGTCACCTGCACACACAGATATCCTCCTAAAATAGCTAAAACTAAAAACAAACTAAAAACTACTTCCAAAAATATTCAGCTTTGATATTAATGAGTTTTTTGGGTTCATTGAGAACATGGTTGTTGTTCAATAATAAAATTAATTCTCAAAAATACAACTTGCCTAATAATTCTGTACTCCCTGTATATATATGAGTTCAGCTGACTATTTTCTAATAAGTTCAGCCAAGTAAAACCTTGATATATAAGTTATTCCCAGGTAAGTTAACATAACTCAAAATATTAAGTTGTCATAACTAATTGGCACAATCATTTTTTTACAGTGCGTGAAAATATTTTATGCATTTAAAAAGACAAACAGTGTATGATAATTTCATCTTAAAGGTGTGATTAATTGGCATTAAAAATGCTATTCTTGTAACAGCCCTACTCTTAACACAGACTATGTCCCTAAAATTCTGTGCAGAAAATAAAATCAATGTAAGAGAGCAAGGGGTCTTTCTCCAATCACACATCAATCAGGATAGCATCAAGGCTCAATGATTAGAATGTATTGATCACCCATGATCCAGGTATCCAGACACCCTTGAGCCAATTAGCAATGTCTAAAATCTACAGGAGCCACTTCTCAAGAGCTGCTTCCTTTATAATCAAAAGCAACCCAGTAAGAGCCAGAAAACTGACCATTATAGGGAATTGTACCTTTCATACGATTCACATGGAGCCTGTTACATTCATTATATTACAACGACCCAGCAGGTTTCACTTCTCTTTTTTTCTTTACTCTTTTTTCTTGTCTTTCCACCCTTCTCACAATCCTCCACGTCATTAAAATGTTCTGTCCTTCATTCTCTGATGAAACATTATTTTTGGTCAGAGAATGCCAGATCTAATTTATAAACTGTCTTCTCCGGGTTTCATGGTAATTATATCTTTACAAAGCAACCGGAAAGACAGACTCAGAAACACAACACACAAATACTTTTATTTTTGAAGTTCTTTAAAGAACACTATTGATCATACGCATATAAATAAAAATATACAGGTCAGGATTTTGCACCCATGATACATATAATTCAATAAATGTTATTGCAGTGTTATCGATAATGCCTAGTTTGTAGTGGTTGGCAAGTGTTGCCAAGGCACATGTTACTAATTCTCATATTTAGGGTCAGGGGGTGTTTTATTACACTAAAAAAATACTCATATTAAATAACTAACAAATTACAAAAAAAAAAAAAAAAAAATCATCAAATACATAAAAGTTTATTAGTTTGATTATGTTAAAAGTATGTAATCCAAATCGATGGACATTTTATTTGCAATCCGAATGCATAAATCTTATTTGTTAGGTCTAAATATATTTTTAAGTGTACATTTGACTAGTAACCACCTATATACTCCTAGGAACACTAACGACAACCGCATAGTGTAACAAACAGGAAAACACTCCAGCTGGAGTGTTTTGCATAGACAAGCAGTACTCAGATAAAAAAAGCTTCTTAATATCAGCCTTGATTTTCTTTTTAACCCACATTTAGTTGAAATGTTAAGTGTCTAATTAGCAGTGATTTCTCATTCAATGTTTCAGAAGAGAAACACTACCTTTAAACTACCTGCAAAGTTAACCACAGCACGTTCCTCCCACAGTTGTGTACATGGTAATTGAAAAGCTTGTTCATGTGATTCCAATTAAAAATAAGGCCACAAGCAGCAATCATCAGGACTCATGCAGAATGTAAAAAAGAGACAAAACTCCCAAAACAGATATTGAATAGATTATGTGGACATCTGCACATTCAATAACTGTTTGGTTTAGCTCAGCTACCAAATCCGACCTCCGAAGACTACGTCAAATAGTTCGGACTGCTGAGCGAATCACTGGTACAGCCCTCCCTACTCTCCAAGAACTGTACTTATCCAGAGCGAGCAGAAGGGCTGCCAAAATCACTCTGGACCGCTCACACCCAGCACACTGCCTCTTTGAACTTTTACCTTCTGGTCGACGCTACAGAGCACTGCGCACCAGAATAGCCCGACACAAAAACAGTTTCTTCCCTTAGGCAATCCATCTCATGAACACTTGATGATAATAATTGTGGAACCTACATCACTACTTGCTATACAATTTTATACACACATACACTTATTTAACAACACACTTTACATGCCAATTTGCACATAACAGCTGCACATATAATGTTGTATATAGTAATATAGCTGTCCATACACTTGTCAATTTGTATATTTGCATTCACTACTTTTTTTAAACATATTTATTATCTGTTTTTTTTTTAGTCCTGTCTCTGTAATTCTGTTGCACTGTAGAAGCTCTGTCACGAAAACAAATTCCTCATATGTGTGAACACCTGGCAATAAAGCTCTTTCTGATTCTGACATTGTGAATGATTCTTTGGGGTCAAATTACAATTTCCTTCATCACAGTTGCAGAGTTAGGGATTCCTATTCCTAAAAATGATTTTTTTTATGAGATCAAGAAAATCAAACTAAAGGTTAAACAGGCGAACGGTGTAATCTGAGGACAAAAAAGGGAAACCTAGTTATTCCTACCACTTACACCACTTTTAGTCTAATAAGTTTAGTTCAATAAATTCTCACTTTATGCTTTTGAAACCATCTCTGTTAATTAATGTCTGTTAAAACTTTAAAAACATTTTTTTTTGCTTTTCTAAATTTCACCCATTTTTAGTAAGTAATTTAGGATAAATGTGTCTTCTAAAGGTAAATGTTGTCCTATTACTGCAATAGTTGGCTGCATAACTGAAATGTTATGCTATTGTTAGTAACTAAGCTGGTTATGTCTGATAGCACTTACAAAGCGTGCTATTAAAATACAATCTTTAAAAAAGAAAATAAGGGTGTACCTTCACTCTACTTATGTATTTTTCAATGTCTCAAAAAACATACTTAAAATAAAACCACAAATCGTGATTATACTTGATTTACACAAAACAAATGTAAGTCTATTTAGCCTATTCTTGAACTAAGTATAATTAAGTATTCGAAATATAACTCATTTGTAATTGTTTGTTTTATTGTTGTTTTTTTTTTTTAAATATAATAATATCTTAAATAAAGTTTTTAATTTTTGGGTTTATGTAGTAACAACAGCAGAGGAGGACTAGCTTACAGTAAATAAAACATGAGTGGAACTGAAACTTCTTTGTACACAATAACCCACACAGAAACAGATAAGAAAAGCAATGGGCTGATTTTATTGAAAATGTGTCCAAGGTGTAAGAGTATTGAAACTGACTTGATTCTTGCTGATTTCTTTTGCAATCGATTCCCAGAAAGTAAACAGTTGTGTTCCAAATGCTGAGTAACTATAACTAAACAAAGTATATATAGAAGAGCACTTTGTCCATTCTTTTATATGAAATTATGTTTATTATATGAATTAAGTTGTACTCCTTACATCCTGTTAAAATTAAAACATGGATTAACAATTGTGTAATTGCTCCTTAAAAATAGTTTATTATTCATTTATCCATTCATTCATTTATTTATTAGTTATTCCTTCGGCTTTGTCCCTTATTTATCAGGGGACACCACAGCGGAATGAACTGCCAACTATTCTGGCATATGCATTACACAGCGCATGCCCTTCAAGTTTCAACCCAGGACTGGGAAACACCCATACACACTCATTCAAACACATACACATACATCAATTAAATTCATGCATTCACCTATAGCGCATGTCTTTGGACTGTGGAGGAAACCGGAGCACCCGGAGGAAACCCACGTCAACACGGGGAGGACATGCAAACTCTACATCGAAATTCTGTCTTCATGTGGGTTTCCTCCGGGTGCTCCTGTTTCCCCCACAAGTTTAAAGGCATGCACTATAGGTAAATTGGGTAAGCTAAATTGGCCGTAGTGTATGTGTGTGAATGAGAGTATATGGGTGCTTCCCAATGATGGGTTGTGGCTAGAAGGGCATGCGCTGCGTAAAACATATGCTGGATAAGTTGGTGGTTCATTCCGTTTTGGCGACCCTAGATTAATAAAGGGACTAAGCCGAATAGAAAATGAAAGAATGAATGAACAATAATAAAATTCATGTGATGTGATGAATGGAGTTAAGAGCTAAGTGTTTTGCTTTTTTTTTTTTTTTTTTGGTTCTGTTGAACACAGACAAACTGGTTTGGAACTAATCAAGGGTGAGTAAATTAAGACATAAATTTCATTTGTAGGTTAAGTATTTAGTTACGTTTGGATATTAGTACAAAAATCAGATAGTAGATTTTGAACTACTACAACTCTACTTGAACTCTACAAGCATCAGTGTTTTCAAAATCAAAATCAGCCCATTCATTCATGAGGAACATCCCAATTTCATGTTTTTTTTTTTTTTTTTGCAGTTTAATATTTACACTTGCTGGTTCACATCACAATTTAATTTAATTTAAACTAATGTCAAATGAAAAGTACACTACATTAGTTTGATATGTATCAAGGTTATTATAAACATAAACATGTGGTATACTGATGTGTTTGGCTGTAAAAGTGCCATGATATGTATTGTCTAGATTTTCCATCATAGAATGAGTGCTTTTTAAATCTGAAAAATATCATTTATTTTTGCTAATTATTATTTTATTTTATTACATTTTTTATTAAAGCGGCACAGTGGTGCAGTAGGTAGCACAGAAGAAGGTGGCTGGTTCGAGTATCGGCTGGGTCAGTTGGCATTTCTGTGTGGAGTTTGCATGTTCTCCCCGTGTTTGCGTGGGTTTCCTCCAGGTGCTCTGGTTTCCCCTACAGTTCAAAGACTTGCGCTATAGTTGAATTGGGTAAGCTAAATTGTCCGTAGTTTATGTGTGTGAATGAGAGTATATGGGTGTTTCTCAGTGATGGGTTGCAGCTGGAAGGGCATCCGCTGCGTAAAACATATTCTGGATAAGTTGGCAGTTCATTCTGCTGTGGTGACCCCTGATTAATAAAGGGACTAAGCCGAAAAGAAAATGAATGAAAGAAATAATTTTAAATTAATCGTTGTTAGTTTTATATAGTTTTAGTTTTTCTTTTATTGTGAGTTTTTATTTTTGTATCAGTTAATGAAAATTGTAAAAATGTTGAGCAATAGATTTATTCTAAGTTTTCATTTACTAAAATAACCTTGGTATACAAAATATATTACACATTATACAGATAATTCATATGACTGAATTATGTCAAATATGATTGAACTATAAATACAATTTTTCACTCAACCAAACATGCAGCAAAATAAAAAAAAAAGTCTCTGAGCAGCTATTTTGGCATCCATTTCATTTCTTATCTGCTTGAATAGGGAAACGATAAAAAATTATAATACAAAAATATATTAAAATCAATAAAAAAGTGCTATCCTCACTCTCATTTAGATAACATTGTTCATAAAATCTTACATTAACTTAACTTGAATGTTGCTTACATTCAAGTCACTTTAAAAAGCTTATATTTTAGATTGATCCAACCAACGTGCAGTCTCAAGAGCATTACAATTGAATGATACTGTATAAAGCTACAGTAACACAATGACTGTAGCAAATGTCAACTTGCATTTTATTAAAAACAGAAATTATCATGGTGTTTTGTGAGTTGCATTCACAGTTATACGAGTCTTGGCATACATACAGTCTATAAATGTCTGCTTTTATCCTTCAGGGCTTCCTTAATTTGATATAGACCATATATGGAATTAAACTTCAAAAGAGAGAAAGAAAACATATCCTCCAAAACCGGAAGGATCCAAACAATAGTGAGGAGGATTTGGGATCATCCTATCAACTTTGGAGCCTCCGAGACCCAAACTATTTTAAAGCAGGAAAATAATGAACACAGAAATCAGAACTAACCCATCAGGGGTCCAGCAGCACCACTGCGTGAACCTCTAAAAAGGCAATTTGGAGAAGATCAAAACTCACCAAAAGTAAATAAGTAAATAAACAAACTCCAAAAAACTAAACTCAACGAGAGAGAGAGAGAGAGAGAGAGAGAGAGAGAGAGAGAGAGAGAGAGAGAGAGAGAGAGAGAGAGAGAGGATCACAATTACATCTGGCATTTATCTAAAACCATAAAAAGCGTGTGTCCCTTGACGAGCTAATAGGAGAAAATGTTACTAATGGAGCAAGAATCTGCAAAAAAAAAAAAGCTACATATAAACCCTTGTGCTCTTTTAATTAGGGTCACATGCATAAAAAAGAGGCTCTCGGTGCACTCTAATGTTGCTGGCTAATGATTCACTTAAGTATTGCAGCTCTCTCTCTCTTTCCTTAAGAATATACTGTATTTCTGCACCACAGGGGACTGTGAAAGACCGCCATCACGATTTATTCCAATGGAACAATAAGAAAATGAGACAAAAAGAAATAGCAGGAAAGAAACGAAAGAAAATGAATAATTATAGTGGCATAGCTGCTCCATATTGCTGTATGGGTTCAAATACCATGTAATGCACGCTGTGTTTGCCAGAAAATGCTACTTGTAAGTGGTTCTTGAACAGAGGGGAAAATTGCCTTGATCTCCAATTGCATCATCAATACGATAATCTCTCTCAGTCCTTCAGCTGAATCCAAGATAAAAAAGAGGACTGTTAAAGAGACACTATACATCTGAGTTGTTCACTAGCTTGCACAGACAGGTGAAAAAAAAGTAGAAATATTGCAAAGTTATGATGCAAACCCGTACATGCAGACTTTTGAAGCAATTGGAAAATAGGCGGTGTAATTTACACGGTCATGCAGATGGGCACCTCAGGGATCTAATCATGCATGTCTGAAACCTTTCAGCTTGCAGGAACTAATTCTCCAATCATATGTGTGATGTTTGCGAGATCAATCCTCAGCTAGTGTGTGTGTGTGTGTGTGTGTGTGTGTGTGTGTGTGTGTGTGTGTGTGTGTGTGTGTGTGTGTGTGTGTGTGTGTGTGTGTGTGTGTGTGGGTCGCCACAGCGGAATGAACCACCAACTTATCTAACATATGATTTATACAGTGGATGCCCTTCAAGCTGCAACCCAGTACTGGGAAACATCAATACACACTCTTACACTACGACCAATTAAGTTTATTCAATTCACCTATAGTGCATGTCTTTGGACTGTGGAGAAAACCCACGTGAACAGGGGAGAACGTGCAAACTCCACACAGTAATGCCAACAGACTCAGCCAGGACTCGAACCAGCAACCTTCACCATGATGTTTTCAAAATAATTTTAAATAATTTGAATATATTTTAAACCCACTTACAATGCTACAATCATCTCTTCATTACATTAACTGAACACTTTCATTCAGATCTGCCTTCATCAAAACAACAGTTTATGGATCGCTCCGGTTACTAAGGTAACCCTCGTTCCTCAAGGGGGGGAACGGAAACGCTATGTGGAAACTTCCACTATGGGGATTTCATTCAGAAAGCCAATCATCTGAAAGAGTATGTAAACGGGCCAATGAAATGCCAATGAGTTGGCAGCTTCAGCTTGCGCACCTGATGCTCGTTGCAATTAAGTTGGCTATAAGAGCACATGTGCGAGCAAAGCCAAAGCATAATTTTTTTAGAGGAAGAGACTTTCACCTTAACAGCTAAGGGGCAATCATTATGGTGAAGGAACATAGCATTTCCGTTCCCCCCCTCGGGGAACAGGGGTTACCTTAGTAACCGGAGCGTTCCCCTTCGGGAGGGGAACTTCAATGCTATGTGGAAACTTCCACTATGGGGAAATGTATGGAAAACGCCATAATGATTGAACCTTACCTTCGCCCCTGATGAGAGGTTTGCCAGGCAAAAGCGAGCGAAAGTGCACCTGCATCACCAGAGGCGCGGCCTTTCAACGTGTTCCCTGCCCCTTACTTATCCCACTTCAACAGAAGATTTACGGATTTAGATATATTTTTCGGGAGCTGCCAATGCGTCTAGAATAATTTCTAGGAATTTAGGGAGGACGCTGCGGAGGCCACCTGCTACCCAAGTGGGGAGACTGGTGGCGAGAGAGCATATGGACTAGCCCTGAGAAGGGGGAGTACGCATATGAATATAAGATGGTTAGCGGTGAGGGAAGACACGGGTCTGCCTGTGAGGGGGGACTGCACCATGGCAGTACAAGCATATGGGATCGCCTAGTGGGGATCGCACATAGCGGGCACATATACCCAGAACGCGGGCTAACCAGCGGGCATACCAACAACGTAACGGGCCAGCGCCTGACTCCTCCGCTGAGTCAGATGCTGGGGGCCTCGGAGGAATATCTGCAGGGTTTGCCAAGCGCAGAACTTTACTGACAGAGCGAAAAAGCGCACGTATCTCCGTGTTAGAGAGAATGGCGCAGCAAGCGTTTTACAACACCTAACCGAATTTCTCAATCACCGCGTGAGGAAATCGGCTCCCCTCAAGACTAATAAATCTCGCAATAGGTGTCGCCCAGCCCGCAGCTCTACAGTGTCTGTTAGAGAGGCGCCGCGTGCTAACGCCTAAAATGATGCCCGCTTCGAGGAGCGCGCTCTCACTCCTGGGGGACGCGGCTCGCCCTGGCTCAAATGAGCGAGGGAGATGGCATTCACTGTTCAGTGGGTATGTTCCAACCTCTGTTTGGATACGACACTTCCCTTCTGCCGATCACCGTAACAGATAAAGAGCTGAGTACGGTCCGTATAATACGCAAAGCGCGAAGGACACAGCAATAAATGGGCTGGGTCTGCCTCCTCCGTGGGCAATGCTTGCAGGTTCACTACGTAGCTGAAAGAACGTTGTAGGAACCTAGAGCACCTAGGTGGGCGGGGGTCTCAGGTAAACGTGAGAGTGGGCCGGCCCAACACGCTGGCACATTTTGTTGACCAAAAATGCCTCCAGATACCCACCCATTTGGCCGATGCGAACGCGATCAGCAGAGCTGTCTACCTGGACAGAATCTTAAAATGCTGAGTCGAGTGATCGAGCAGACTTCTCCTAAGAGAGAACTCCAAGTGGGTATGAGAGGGAAACAGGAATAATTAATATCCAGTCTCGCGCCTCTGGGAACTGGATGATGAGACGATACTTCCCAGCGCACCGCCATCACCGCATCCTTAGAGCGGGGATGATTGTAATGCCAACCCCTCAGAGCGGAGGGGACAGCCGTAGTTCCAGTCAACTGAAGGAGGATAGCATTACTCTGATCTGGCATGTTCGGGGTTTCCTTCTCGGGGAAAAAGGTAACCACACAGCGAATAGACTTCACCTCTGGGCGCGGGTGCCAAACAGTGCCTGTCCCCTGTTTCCAGGGGATGTGCCAGGGAGGGGCCATCAAGAGGAGAGTAGAAAGCAGGTCCGATTGGGCCAGAGAGGCTCAATACGAGAGGTGTTCCTCGACCTCCCTGACTTTACACAGTATCTGTGCGAGTAGGCTCACTGGAGAAATGCGTAGTACGCATGCCCCGGGGCCAGCTGTGTAGCCAGTGGACTTTGCAGGGTTCGCCAAGTGGGGAACTCAAGCGAGAGCACACGAATCTCTGAGTTAGAGAGAGAAAGGCGCAGCCCATAACAGCTGGCCAGTCGGGGGAGGAGTCTCCATTTTCTCAGGCGAAACTGCCGTAAGAGCGAATGGGCTGCACAGTTGAGCTCAGTGGGGGAAAATGGAATGCAGCGATTGCACCACGTATGACTCCAGGGGAGCAGACGGCGAGCGAGCTGAGACATGCGGCGAGAGCGGATACCCCCATGCGGTTGATATACGTCACCGCCGCCGTACTGTCTGTCCTACCAGCACAGGTTGTCGCTCAAGCGCCGGCAAAAAAAACGGTGGAGAGCGAGGAACAGTGCCAACAGCTCTAGGCGATTGATATGCCAATGCAACTGGGTTCCTTTCCACAGGCCCACGGCTGCATGCCCGCAACACACGGCCCCCCAGCCCGTGCTGGAAGCATCTTTCAAAATGGCAATATTTCTGGACACCTGTCCTAGAGGCACTTAGGCCTGTAGGAACGAGAGATCATTCCAGGGGCTGAGGGCGCGGCGACACAGCGTAGTGACAGTCACCCGGTGTGTGCCCACATGCCATGCGCGTCTGGGGACTCGATCGTGAAGCAAGTGCTGAAGTGGTCTCATATGGAGCAATCCGAGTGGCGTGACAGAGGCTGCGGATGCCATATGCCCCAGGAGCCTCTGAAAGATTTCAGTGGAACCACTATTTTGCTGTCAAACTCTCAGACAGTTCAGCATTAGCGGAGCACACTCTCCGGAGAGGCGCGCTGTCATGGTGACCGAGTCCAGCTCCAACCCGAGAAAAGAGATCCTCTGCACAGGGGCAAATTTGCTCTTTTCTCGGTTGACCTGAAACCCCAATAGGTGGAGGTGCTGGAACACCTTGTCTCTGTGCACAATCAATTGCTCCCGAGAGAGGGCTAAAATCAGCCAGTCACCAAGATAATTGAGTATGGGGATGCCCGCGAGACGAAGGGTCGCTAGGGCACCCTCCGCGAGCTTGGTGAAGACCCGCAGAGACAGAGAGAACCCGAAGGGGAGGACTTGTACTGCCAGGCTCGACGCACACCGCAGAAACTGACGTCCTTCAGGTCTATTGCTGCAGACCAATCCTGAGGACGAACGCACCGGAGGATGCGCTTCTGCATAAGCATTTTGAACGGCAGCTTGTGCAGACAGCGGTTCAAAACGCGCAGCTCTAGGATTGGCCATAGCCCACCGCTCTTTTAGGTACGATGAAGTACAGGCTGTAAACCTGCTCTCCATCGCGGCTGGAGGGATCGGTTAGATTGCATCCTTCGCCAGGAGAACAGCGATCTTCTCTCGCAAGACAGGGGCGGGCACAGGGCTGACCCTGGTGAGAAACACCCCTGTGAACGAAGGCCGTTCGCGAATTGAATCGCGTAGCCGAGTCTAATCGTGCGTATGAGCCACCGCGAAGGGCTGAGCCACGCTAACCAGGCAGGCGGAGCTCTCTCTAATGTATCGCTACGATTGCTGATGTACCAGCAGTGGGGCAGCGCGGAGTGGGAGTGCTGATCCGGGGAGCGCTGGGGTCCCGCGGAAGAGCTGGAGGCGAGAGATTCACTCACCTTACACCCAGACTCCGGAGGGGAGGGCTGGAGGTGTGAGAGAAAGGAGACCGTCCTTCCAGACCTCGTGAGCCACTGGCGAAGTGCGCCGATCCTGCAAGCTGGAAGGCTTTTCATCGCGTCCCAGACTGGCAGTGTTCGAGCTGTCACATCCAGGGAAGGGGAAAAACGGTCTCTCTGAGGAGCCCGGCCCCCCACTGGGGAGAGAGCAGGTTCCCTCTTCTCCAGATGGCCCGTCTCAGGAGTGCTTCGCAGTCCGTTAACCGGACTTTACGGCACCCTGGGACAGGGGAGCGCTGGTTGCCTGTGAGGTGCTCGGCACTGCCGCTGGCCGGAGGCGCAGGCGGGGGTGGAGCATCACTCGTAGACAGGCCCTCTCAGCGACAAGCAGTGGATGGTTTGGCGGGGGGGGGAGCGGTCTTACATCCCCGCCGATGGATGGTCCATCGTATCCGAGAGATTCCTGGGTGAATCTACAAACGGTGTCGCCGAACAGGCCAGACTGGTATATGGGGGAGTCAAGAAAGTGAACTAACGTGGCCATCGTCCTTCCCGGGGCCCACGCAGCAGACTTGAGATCCGTGGAGCTCAGTCGGGTGCGGTGCGGGTCTTGTAACAAGCCTGGATCAGAACCACCCTCGTGCAGCTGTGCCAGCGCGCGCGCATGGACCCTGGCATGCAGGGTGGAAGCAGCCTTGCCCGCGGCTGTGTGGGCTCTGGCTCGGGAGGCAGAAGACCAACATGTCTTGGACGGGAGATGAGGCTGATTCCAGCAGAAGGAGGCACCACGCGGGCCCGTGATGGCACTCTCAATCTGTGGAATCGACTCGTACTCCCTGGCTGCTCCACCATCAAGGGTGGTGAGGCGGAGGCGCACGCAAATCAGGCAGCGAAAGGTGCCCTCAAGACTGCGTGAGCCCACTGTGCACTTCCGGGAAGAAAGGGATGGGAGGCTAAAAGGTCTTGCCTTTTAATCCTCCACATACACCCATCTAGTCGGTCCGGCAGTGGGGCTGGGGGATAAACCATCTCCAGACCCACGACCGAAACAGCCCGGGAAAGCACGGTTATCTTGTCTGTTTCAAGATCGGCCGCCGCCGCGCTCGCTCCCTAGGGGAGGGAGTGGAGGGGGGAACCCTTCATCAGATCATGACAGCCCAACCTCCGATCCAGTAGTGGACATCTGAGCCTCTGTATCATCAAGGGAGAGGGCGGTCATCCGAGGACGGAGCGATTCTCTCACTCGAAGCTTGAATGGAGCGCGTGGAGGAGTGAGAGGTCCACAAGACCGAGGGCGGCAGATTTACTCTCACTGTAACCCTCAGATCTGCCCAAGTGCTCACCGCGGAGCGGGGGACAACTGGGGTGGGTGGCCCTTTTGCAAGAGCTAACCGCAATCTTAACTGCGCAACATACATGCCACCGAGTGATGGCATGCACTGCCCACGAGCACCACATTAACATGCTGGACCCCCAAACATGAAACGCAGTGCTCGTGCCCATCATCCGAGGACAGGAAACCACCGCATCCAGAAACGCACAGTCGGAGCAACATCTTGAAAGAGACGTGCTGCACGACCGTGTTGCTCTTTTAGGAAATTCGCTACAATACATACCGCTCTGGAGGACCGGACCCAAAAGACGCCAGGCAAGCGAGAAATCCAGCTCGACCATCTGCCGCTGCGTGTCACACACTTTGGACCGGGAGATCGCTCTCGTTTACTCTCCGTCTGAAACTCAGCTGGAGGAACCCTCATCGACTCTCTCAGAAGGCTGTTGAAGTCTCTGAAGTGAAAATGATGCTTTGGCTTTGCTCGCACATGTGCTCTTATAGCCAAATTAATTGCAACAAGCATCAGGTGCGCAAGCTGAAGCAACTAACTCATTGGCATTTCATTGGCCCGTTTATATACTCTTTCAGATGACTGGCTTTCTGAATGAAATCCCCATAGTGGAAGTTTCCACATAGCATTGAAGTTCCCCTCCCGAAGGGGAAAGGAATGTTTGTTTTGTAGTTTATATGTCTGTTCTTTCTTTCTTTCTTTCTTTCTTTCTTTCTTTCTTTCTTTCTTTCTTTCTTTCTTTCTTTCTTTCTTTCTTTCTTTTTTAATTTATTAGTATGTCCAATACTGCAGAAATATATACAGTTGAAGTCAGAATTATTGGCCCCCCTTTGAATTTTTTTTCTTATTTAATATTTCCCAAATGATGTTTAACAGAGCAAAGAACTGTTCACAGTATGTCTGATAATATTTTTTCTTCTGAAGAATGTCTTATTTGTTTTATTTCAGCTACAATAAAAGCAGTTTTTAATTTTTAAAAACCATTTATGAGACAAAATTACTAGCCCCTTTAAGCTATATTTTTTCCCGATATTTTACATAACAAACCATCATTATACAATAACTTGCCTAATTACCCTAACCTGCCTGGTTAACCTAATTAACCTAGTTTAGCCTTTAAATGTCACTTTAAGGTGTATAGAAGTGTCTTGAAAAATATCTAGTAAAATCTTATTTACTGTCATCATGGCAAAGATAAAATAAATCAGTTATTAGAAATGAGTTATTAAAACTATTATGTTTAGAAATGTGTTAAAAACAGTTAATCTCCATTAAACAGAAATTGGGGAAAAAAATAAACAGGGGGGCTGATAATTCAGGGGGGCTAATAATTCTGACTTCAACTCTATATAGCATGGCATAATATCAGTATTAGGCAACCCAGTGGCACAGTGGGTAGTGCTGTTGCCTCACAGCAAGAACGTCGCTGGGTCGTAGGTTCGAACCTCGGCTGGGCTGGGTCAGTTGGCGTTTCTGTGTGGAGTTTGCATGTTCTCCCTGGGTTTGCGTGGGTTTCCTCCGGGTGCTCCGGTTTCCCCCACAGTCCAAAGACATGCAGTACAGGTGAATTGGGTAAGCTAAATTGTCCATAGTGTATGAGTGTGAATGTGTGTGTGGAAGTTCCCAGAGATGGGTTGCGGCTGGAAGGGCATCCGCTGCTTAAATCGTGCTGGATAAGTTGGCGGTTCATTCCGCTGTGGCGACCCCGCAAGGGACAAAGCCGACAAGAAAATGAATGAATGAATGAATGAATATCAGTATTAACTTTTAATAAATAAATACCATGGATTATCATAGGAAAATGTGACTATTTAATATGGTGAGGATTTTGTGTGTGCATTTATTTAATTAAACTCTAAACATGACCTTTACTAAGACATAAGAAGATTGTTTAAAATTAGCCAGAAATTATAGGAAACCCAATTTTTTTTTTTTTTTTTTTTTTAGGTGGCGCAGTGGCACAGGTCGCTGGTTTGAGCCCCGGCTGGGTGGCATTTCTGTGTGGAGTTTGCATGTTCTCCCCGTGTTCGTGTGGGTTTCCTCCGGGTGCTCCGGTTTCCCCCACAGTCCAAAGACATGCACTATAGGTGAATTGGGTAAGCTAAATTGTCCATGGTGTATGTGTGTGAATGAGTGTGTATAGGTGTGTCCCATTGATGGGTTGCAGCCGAAAGGGCATCCACTGCATAAAACATATGTTGGATAAGTTGGAGGTTCATTCCACTGTGGTGACCCCTGATTAATAAAGGGACTAAGCCGAAAAGCAAATACTTTTGCGTCTTCACTAAATCCTCTACTGTCAGTTGTACTATTTTATGGGATTTACTTGTTATTGATTTCTATTCTTTACTTATAAACATTTAAATGCCCAATATTCTCCCTAATGCGCATTAAAACCTATGTTTAACTTTTTTCTAAAATAAAATCAAGAAAAAGATCACATGCTGCTCATGCTTGCTTTTCAATAAAAAGATGTTCACCTGCTCTTTTGAAGCTGCAAATCTTGCCAAAACTTTTAAACATTCATTCATTCATTTTCTTTTAGGCTTAGTGTCTTTATAAATCAGGGGTCGCCACAGCAAAATGAACCGCCAACTTATCCAGCATATGTTTTTTGCAGCGCACCCAGTACTGGGAAACACTTTCAAACATTTCCATTAATTGTTTAATGCAGCTCTTTACAATTACAATCAGCATTTCAGCAGCAATATTCTTGTTTTTGGGGGTTTTCCTTTTGCCAACAACAACAACAACAACAACAGGAAAACGCAAAAAGCATATTTTTTTCCTTCTGTTTATCTCAGTAGATTATTATCATGTAAATGAGAAACAGCTAAAGGCTACTTTATTTCACTAAACGTGACTGTTAAGCACCAAATGACTGGTATTAGCGATCATGATTTTCAGGTTCATGCTGATTAGGCTTTTCTTGAATAAATTGCACTCGGAACAAGCAGGAGAAAGGGATGTGAAGTCGAGGTGTGAGCAGATGAGTAAGCCTGAGAAGGAGCGTGCGTGCATCTCTCTGGACAAGTGTGCTCTTCTCATCCTCCGTCTCCACGGAAACCAGACAATCCAACATGGCAGCCTGCCAAAGCAGCCCTCCCTGCGTCTCTTCGTCTTTTTCCCATTAAACACACCATCCCTCTGTTTCTAAACTAGGTCACTACACCTCCGCTACTCCCTCCATCCCTCCTCTACCACCCCAGCCTTCTTTTATCTCTCGCTCCATGCGAGCATCTCTATTACCATAACCTCCTCTTCTCTCCATCTCTATGCTTCTCTCTTTTCTCTTGTTCCTCCTCTGTCTTTTCCACTCTTTGCAGTCAAAGTTTAAGTACTTTACAGGCTTGACAAGTTGAACCACTGCTACAAATGCCCTCTAGCAGTTAAAAATACATGACAGAGCGAGTGAGGAAGAGAAGGATGAAGTCAAGGGTCTCTCTCTTCTTTTTAGACATTCATTACATCCCTCTACTACTGATCGCTCGCTCTTGCCCTCCTGCTCCATTTTCAACTTTCAACCTTTTCTCCCTCGCCTCTTCAGGTACATTTTTATCCTCCTAAATCCTTCGTATTATCCTTTTCACCTCATCTTTGCCACCCTTTCCCCCCCCCTCTCTCTCTCTCTCTCTCTCTTTCTCTCTCTCTCCCTCATCTTCTGCCTTCCTACCTACTTTCAAAGGACTCTATTAAGGGATGTCCATGCAGAGATTTGCAGTAACAAAACGACCGGAAACCTTTCATTTTCCATATTGTCAATTTCCAGCAACATGATTGACAGCAACTGTAATGTGGGCGTGTTCAGCAATGAGAGAGTTGAGATATTGTAATAAAATCATAACTTCCGGTGGGAGAAAAGGTGTTGCAGTGAGTGAATTAAACTGTTGTAGCTGACAAAACCGTAGCATTTTATTTCAATAGCCCTCTTCAGACATTCTACGAGCTATGGATAACTTTCCAACAACGTCAGCTAGCAGTCATTAAAGTATTGATGACATTTTCATGAAAACCTTATTTTTAATAATTATTAATAACCGATTACACTTTATGCTGATAGTACCACAACAGATATTACTGTCTGGAATTAACTTTTTTTTTTCATTTTACTAACCCTAAACTTACTGTAGCCTAACAGTCATACTCTACTAATAATTTAATTAATAATTTGTTTCATGCAGTGCAACACATAACCACTGCATATAGTTGACCAGAGGTGCATTTATCAAAATCATCATTAGGTCGCATGTTCCAGTATTACAAATATAGTTCATTGATTGAGTGTTTCCCAAATTCATTGTTCCAACAAACATTCGCAAACTGCGCCACAAACTTGTGCGGTTGCAACTACACCTCTAAAGCTAGAAGTTAGAAGCAGAGTTCCTGGCTGTGTTCTATTCACAGTTATCCCCCAATGCCCTATTCCTTTCCAACATTCCAACATTTAATCTTGGAATAATTAAAAAAAAAAGGTCACACTTTATTTTGACGGTCCGTTTGTTGAATTGAAGTTACATTGCAACTAATTATCATTAGATTATAAGTTGACTGTTAGGTTGGGGTTGGGGTTAGGGTTAGTGTAAATTGACATGTAATTGCAAAGTTTCTTATAGTCAGTTAAATGTCTGTTGAAGGACTGTTAAATGTCAGTGTCAACAGATATTAAGCAGACAGTCTACTAATACTCAAATGGACCATCAAAATAAAGTGTTACCAAAAAAAATGAAAGTTATCTCTCTTATGTGTAATTAGTTTTCAAAGTATTTTTTTTACAGTTCAGTTTTAGCGATCTTCATGTTGACAAAAACTACAGTATAGGTGATCTATGATTTAAAAGCTATGTTAAAAATCTCCAAGCTTGTGAAAACAAAACAAAAATAAATAGGATACATACGTTAATGCTTTTAATTTGTAGTAGTCTATTTATTAAAAAAATGTATCTGTATTGTAAATGACATGGCCCTATAGGCTCGAACATATTTTGCGTTAGCCTACAATAATAATAATAATAATAATAATAATAATAATAGTAATAATAATAATAATAATAATAATAATAATAATAATAATAATAATAATATTAATAATAAGTATATATTTATACAGTATAGTGTTAGTTTTTTGTAATTGGTTTTAGAATAGAATAGGGTATATGGTATAATGTTTTTAAAAGAAATATAGGCCCCATTTGTGCCATTTACACATATTTCAATTATATGGAGAACGAGTGCATGTTTTTATCAAAACTAATATTGGATTTTTTTTAAATGTGTGTGTGTGTAAAACAATATAATTTGTACAAAAGTTATAATTTCTGAATTTTCTCTAAATAAGTTGTTACCCCACCCCATTTAGCGTCATTATAGACGCTTTATATTATAACTAGCATGGTTCAAACAATGGATCTGCAACAGCGCAACTACAGTTTTGGGAAACACTCGTCACATCACTTGGCATGTGGAACGTTAGTTCATTCCACAAAAAAAAAAAAAAGCTCTCAAAAAAAGTTTGAGATCTTTAAGTTCAGCTCATGAACAAATGGAACAAAATGTAAACTGTGTTTATCGTTGTAATTGTTACGATTACCAGTGATCCAGCCTGAGCAGATCACTGGTAAACACCTATGGACTACAAATCTGCCATTTAGGAACTACAACTCCATACATGCACTCCAATCACACACACATGTTCCTCATCCTGACTGATTGCACACACACCACCGGAGGCTTGTCAAAGACTGATTACACACAGTACATAAGCAGCACACACACTCACTTCAGGGCCGAGTCTTGTTATCTGTTCACAGTTCCAATTCTAAGTGTTTCCTTGTTTTGTTCCTGCCGTGTGTTGACCCTAGCCTTGTTTAGTTGTTTCTCCATGTCTGCTGCCATCCTTGCGACCATCTGCCTACTACATTGACTTCGACTCTGGATTCCCCTCACAACTCTGTTTGCTCCTGTATTGATCTTTGCTTGCCTGACCATCCCTTTAAATAAACCTGCATGTGGATCCGCACTCCAGTTGTTCATCGTCTGTCTATCACTGTGACAGTAATATTGTTGTGTTTACGTCAAAATGTAAGTGGATTTTATAATGTTCTGATTGTGAGCTTACAAAAGGAACAATCAGAACCATCTCAGAGGCCTAGATGAGTGATATTATTTTCATATTTAAATTCATGCCTCTAGCAGACAGATGGTATCATAGTGCTGTTGAAAAACATTTTCACATAAGAAAGTGAACCAATAGATGCAGCACTAATTCAAACATCTCTATAGAGAGGATTTTTATTTTTAAATGCAGAGCTAATAAGACATTTTATGACATTAAGTGAGATTAAATATTAACATTTGTTTAGTTTTATAGTCTGTTTTTACAGCCTGAAAGGTTAAATAGTGAACAATTTAACTGATGGAACCTTAATTACAACAATAAACGTTAGCATGTAATCCCAGCCAAAGTGATCTCTAGAGAGAAATTACTCTCTTACAGTAGCTGTTTTCTGTCTAAATCTAATTAAAATTAAACTAATAATTGAACTAGGTCTACTGCACTGTGTTTCAAACTAATGAAGCATTACTATATTTTAAAGCTTGCTTTAAGCTGAATACTAGTATCAGGCAAAATAATCAGTAAAATATTATTTACTGTTGAAAATAAATTAGTTGACATTATTTATTAAAACTTTTAAAATGTGTTGAGAAAAGTCTTCTCTCTGTTAAACAGTACTTGGGAAATATTGAAAATAATAATTTCACAAGAGAGCTAATCATTTCGACTTATTCTTAATGTTACCTACACAAAAAAGCTCACTTTTTAAAGAATATGAATTTAGAGCCTGTTCATCCTGAATAATTCTTTAATAAAAATAAAGGTCCCACTTTATATTGTGTCGCTTATACCTGTGAACTTACATGGTAATTAAATGTGTAAGTAGTATGTAACTACAGTGTATGTACACATTGGTACAGAGTATTTACTTGTGTATACTGGTGTAACTACACTCACGTAACAACCAACTGAATAGTATGTGTAAGTACAAATGTGTAACAGGACATTGGTAACAACACTAGGAAAGTACACATCTGTAACAAGAATTATGTAAGTGCATTGTGTAACAACAATATGTACTTGCAGATGTTTTCCCACTTCCACACCTGTTTGCAGATCATGTACTTGTGAACACTGTATGGCTGCATTAGAAGGTTTCACCTTGTGATACAAGTGTACTTGCATGGTAAATCCACAGGATCCACTCAATATAAAGTGTAAAATGGTCACAAATTACTGTTCATACATTCATTCATTTTCTTTTCTGCTTAGGTGGGTTGCAGCTGGAAGGGCATTCACTGTGTAAAACATATGCTGGATAAGTTGGCGGTTCATTCCGCTGTGGCGACCCCAGATTAATAAAGGGACTAGGCCGAAACGAAAATGAATTTTATTTTAAACTTTTATATTGTGGACCGTTCCTGTGGAGTTACCATGCAACTACACTGTTATTAAAGTGTTGCATAGAATATATTTCTACAAGTTACACAGTAATTTGTGACCATTTTACACTTTATATTAAGTGGACAGTTCCTGTGGAGTTACCATGTAAGTACACTGGTATCACAAGGTGAAACCTTCTAATGCAGCATTAGTTCTGCCATACAGTGTTCACAAGTACATGATCTGCAAACAGGTGTGGAAGTGGGAAAACATCTGCAAGTACATATTGTTGTTACACAATGCACTTACATAATTCTTGTTACAGATGTGTACCTTCCTACTGTTGTTACCAATGTCCTGTTACACATTTGTACTTACACATACTATTCAGTGGGTTGTTACATGAGTGTAGTTACACCAGTAATACAAAAGTAAATACTATGTAAACGTGTGTACATACACTGTAGTTACATACTACTTACACATCTAATTACCATGTAAGTTCACAGGTATAAGCGACAATATAAAGTGGGACCAAAATGGATTATTTTTAAGATGACATTACTGTCATACAGAGATTCCAATTATTACACAAAAGCATAAAAACTCAAATTTTGATTAAAATGTAAAGTTACAAAAAAGTAAATAGACAGCAGAAGAAATATAAAAAAATATATTAAATATTATAAAATAGTTTAAAAACTTTAAGTCAAGAACCAGAATCGGATTGTGACCCACATAATTGGAAACAAATTGGATTTTGAAGTCCCTAAATATTCCCATGCCTATTTTGTATTTATATATACTGTAAGTAAACTGTTTGCAATTTGTGAAATTAATTGTTTGAATTATTGTTTTGCCAGACAGAACTTTAGAATGGCAAGTAAAAAGTGATTTGATATTGAGAAGGTTCTATCTGCATTTGACTTGCTTCACAAATACCCATATACAAATCTAACAGAATTCTGATATTGTACATGTATAATAAATTAGTGGTCTCTGTCATTTGCTGTACATGTATAAAAGAGACACAAATAATATTTGCTATATAGAATCAGTGTTTATCCCATCAACAAATTGACACACAGACAAAATTAAAAAATTGACAGATCCTCTGTGCTAGTAACGTGACTGGAAATTTTGAATGTGTACACTCTGATCTGCTCATCTAATGGATGAACAGGACATTAATGATGACAGAAAAGAATGAGTCTAAAATGAGATGAGACTAAAATGTAGTCAAAAAGATAAAAAATACTCATTAATTAATAATTATAGTTATAATCTGCTGCATTGCACTGTTTATGCATTAGGGATTGGAGTGTGCAATAATTCACATTATTAGCTGTTTCTGTTTGTGTCAAGCCATTGACAAGCCTTTTTTCACCCTGTAAGTGATTGTGGTTTGGCGACAGCATTTACTTGCATGTGTAAAGTTTGGAATAACTAGGGTGACCAGAAGTCCCATTTTCCCCCGACACTCCCATATTTCATCTCTATATTATGTGTCCAAACTTATGAAAATAGAAAGCCATTCAATATAAAAAATAAAAAAATAAAATAAAACTCTGATCTTAAACTGATCTTTGAATCTGACACAAAAACCAGTTTACAGCAGCATTTTAAGTATTGTCTTTAGGATAGATGACAGGACTGGATCCAGTATTCAGTTAATTACATCCTGTAACCATAGAATCTGTGATTAAAGTAATGGAAACATGGTGACATAAATAAAACTGTACAATGATAACATTTGAAAGAAGAAAAAATAAAGTGTCAAGGTGCAAATATATCTGTCATATTTTAATTAATCAATAGCAGCTTTTATACCTGAAAGCATTTCAGTTGTGCACAGACCACAAAACTGACTTGAGCAGATCTGGTGAAAGACAGTAATTGGATCTAAAATCTTGGAATGACACACAGCTCTTTTTTATTACTGAAATGAGACATGAAAATTCACAATCTCAGTTAGACATGAACCTATATAGAGTGTCTCTTTTGCACTGAATGACATTTAAAGACAACCAGTTTTCCAGCATGATACTGTTAATGCATCATGCTTGTAAAAAATGCATTTATAATGATGCATGTGTGTTTAGTTCTATCTGTTGAGTGGGGTTTGGTTCTAGACACTGAAATTCAATACTGTCTGATTCTGCTGCTGTTTGAACACAGCAGTAAATGGAATGGGGAGACAGAGGATGGATGTGGCAATAGAAGTGGTAAGTCTATGGGCTAGATTTACTAAACAGGACAAATTAGCATTGGAGCACAATCCCATAATTGCACTGATTGGAGTGGAAATTTCTATGGGTGAAGTCCAATAAATAAAGAAAACAAAAACGTAACTGATGATGTGCATTTATAATTTCATACTGCCCAACAAAGCACATACAAAAAGTACAATTTAGGCCGTAAAAATAAGAGCTGATTGAGCTGGTTTGAGTATTGTAGTAACAACATTGTGCATTAAGACATGCTTTTTTCAGTTTGAAATGACCACAAGTATACAAGTATACTGACTAATGCAAACCATACACTGTATATAGTATAGGTCCCATAAATTTTGCTCCTGAAAAGGAAACTAATGTTACATTTTTTTCAATATTTGTCTTTGAAAATCTTGACTATTTAAATTTGGCCCTTTGTGCCCTAATATTCAATATTTTGAAGCTGAAATAATTCAATTGTGAATTTAAGTTGTCATGTTCATTTTCATGCTTTAATATATTTTTTTTTCAGTGGATTCATGTTAACACATTATTATCATTATTTTATTTATTGCTTTTCAATGCCAACTTGTTAATTGTTAAAACTTTAAATGATATAATACATAACATTCTGGTTTATTCGAATACATTTAGAATAATTTTATAATTTATTTATTTAGCCGCAGACATCACACAGTGTTCATTTATACACTGGAAAAAGATAATCTACTCTGTCTTTCATTCAAAGCACATTTTGGTAACACTTTATAATAACTACACACTATCAACCATTTATTAAGCATTAGCAAATAGTGAATTCATTATCTGCTAAGCATTAACTCTACATTAATAATTGTTAGTAAGCAGTTTATAACTGCAGCTATAAATGCTGTATTCTTGACTTACAACCACATTTATAATGTGCGTAATAGCTGTACTTTCATACTTTGTTAATGATTTATTTTTCATTACTAAATTAAGCATTGTATTATTTACAAACCAGTTATTTAAGCATAGTTGGTTGTTTTTTAAGATCATTCAGAATGAGTTAGTAAATGATTAATAAACTATTGAAATTAACATTTACAATTCTTACTGTTCAGGCATAAACTAGTAGTTAATTTAATAAATGCTTTATTAACTCAACTTCCTCCAGTTTTGTGACCTAATCTAAAGTGAGGACTATTTATGCTTTATAAATGCCTTATAAATGACAATTAAAGGCTCAATTATATTCTAAACAGGAAAAAAAGAACATAAATGACATTATTCATTCCTATTCACTTGAAGATAGATGAATAAAATTGTACTTCAAATAGAAAATGTTTCTAAAATAAAATTACTGTACAGTTTAAATATTGCATCCTATTATATTGTTAAATTATTATATTGTAGTTGTTTATCCAATTTTATGTCGAATTTTGACACTCCTGTTATTCAGCAATTTTTAAAGTTTACAGTAATTTTACTTTTTAGAAAAGATTGCAAAGATTATTATTCATTTGATATTCAGCCTTCAACTGTCATTTATAAGGGATTTATAAAGCATAAATAATCCTCAGTTAAGATTAGGTCACAAAACTGGATGAAGTTGAGTTAATACAGCATTTATCAACATACATAGTAACTATTAATACATGCCTGAATAATGAGATATATAAACATTGATTTCAATAGCTTATTAATCATTTACTAACTCATTCTGAATGTTCTTAAAAACAACCAACTATGCTTAAATAACTGGTTTGTAAATAATGCAATACTTAATTTAGTAATGAAAAATAAATCTTTAACAAAGTATGAAAATACAGTCATTGAGCACATTATAAATGTGGTTGTAAGTCAACAATAGAGCATTTATAGCTGCAGTTATAAACTGCTTACTAACATTTATTAATGTAGAGTTAATGCCAAATAGATAATGAATTCACTAGATGCTAATGCTTAATAAATGGTTCATAGTGTGTAGTTATTATAAGTGTTACCCACATTTTTATATTGGATTAATTAAAAAATTATGGTTTCTGATTATAACCTGTATTATTCAATTTGCCTTAAAGCTAAAATGTTTTTTTTTACTTTATCAGTTTTTATGTCACGTGATACCATGACATCATTCCTTACTCACCAGGTAGTGTTTTGCCATCAGCCATTACTTGATTTAAATGTGAAAACAGTCTGTGGCCAAAGTAAATCTTGTTTATACAAGGTAAGCATTCAAAGTCTTTTTCATGTTATATTATCCGAGCAAGCCTCCGTGATGACAACATACCTTCTTTATAAACACGTTTGTATTTCTGACACATTGAGGCTAGAACAACAGTTAACCTGAGACACCCTCAGGAACTGCTAATGTGCTCTTCAGTTTTTATCTATTTCAAATGTGACTTTGATTACCATCTTGCATGACATTTAGAGTCATACTGAAAGCACCAGCAGAAAGTTTACATCATTCATTCATTTATTCATTTATTCAAGTCCCTTTATTATTCTGGGGTCGCCACAGCGGAATGAACCACTTACTTATCCAGCATAGGTTTTACACAGCGGATGCCCTTCCAGCTGCAACCCATCACTGGGAAAAAATTTACATCAGATATTCAAAGTAAAATAAGCAGCAATAGCATAGACTATCGTTACATGTCTTTAGAATAGTTTAATCCAAACTGCAACTTTAGTTTGATTTTAAAGTAGGATTATAGAAATATTTAAGTTGAGCTAAAGTAATTCAATTAATTCTCTGAATAATGATCTCTAAAACATTAAAACACAATATTGTTTCCTTTGAGAGTCTGAGTTTTTTTTTTCTTAGGGCAGAATAACTATTTTGATTAGTATTCAATTACATTTTTATTTTCAACCAAGTCAAAACTATAATTTGATAAACAATTGAGGAATTTAGCAAATTTAACAAATTACAGTAAGATTTTTCTTTTCAGTGTGGAAAGTGATGTAAATTTCTATCCAAGTTTTACATAAATAGTGCAAAACACTCATTGGTGTTTAAGATAAAAAAAAATTGCTACAATTATACAATCATTTCACAAAAGCCCACCAATGTTAGAGCTATTATTATGATACTAATATGTTTTACTAATATCTTGTGTTAGTTTTTTTTTTTTTTTGTTATATTAATATTATATATTATATTAATTTTAACGTTGCAGTAAAATTAAACTAAATACAATTTAATTTAATTTAATTATTTTCTTTTCAGCTTAGTGCCTTTATTAATTAGGGGTCTCCACAGCCGAATGAACCGCCAAATTATCCAGCATATTTTTTTATGTTTTACACCAGCTGCAACCCATCATTGGGAAACACCCATACACTCTCATTCACACACATACACAACAGACAATTTAGCTATACAATTTACCCTATTCACTTATAGCACATGCCTTTGGACTTGTGGGGGAAACCCAAACACCCAGAAGAAACCCACACCAACACTGGAAAAACATGCAAACTCCACACAGAAATGCCAACTGATCAAGCCGAGGCTCGAACCAGTGACCTTTTTGCTGTGAGGCGACATTGCTACCCACTGTGCCATTGCACCACCTAATTGAATTGAATTGAATTGAATTGAATATATGTTTTATTTTCGAAATGTCTCTCTCTCTCTCTCTCTCTCTCTCTCTCTCTCTCTCTCTCTCTCTCTCTCTCTCTCTCTCTCTTGGCAGGGGTTAGAGCATCTAATCATTGGAACGCCATTACAACCATCAGTATAATCACAGTGATTTAAAAAAAAAAAAAAAAAAAAAAAAAAAAAAAAAACATGACTATATTGCACATAAGCTTTGGCCTTGCCATCTTTTCTTTGGTTTTTCTCTCTTGTCCTCCCTTATCCCCTACATTTCCCAAGCCACCAAACACAGTTAATCACCCCATGTAGAAAAGATTAAGCTGTAACTCACAGTAGGCCCTTTGGCCTATAACTACACTCAAGTGCTCTACTGTGTACACTGTACGGGCCTAGTTAATTGCACAAGTCTGTGTTGGTGTTTTTCTAATACATGCATCATGACTATAATAAATTGGATTCTGCATTTTAACACAGCAAGCAAATCAGTGGCATTCATGGCCGGCGCTTTTGATTCCAATGAATAATTAACGTGCCTTTGTCAGCCGGGGCTTTTTTTAACGAGGAGAGAAACCTTTGATCCAACCTTGTGGACTGATCACTCGTCATGCTAGATGCTCTGCATACCCTGCATGACCTCATCATTGCTTTTGTCTTTTCTGTCTCGTTTCCTCATTCAATTCCTTCATCACTCATTCTTATCTGGCGCTTTTTTGCTCCAATTAGGTTCAAAACCACGACTCAGCAACTTCTCACATAAAGAGTTGTTAAATTATTTGTGGCAGCACTTCAACACTGCGTTCAAGATGAGAGCAGATGGGACTTATACTGGAAAACATCACAGACATTGAAGAGCTGCTAGAAATTACAGAGTGTACAGAGGTTGTAATGTACCAAGTAAATCATTCATGGTGCTAGCAAAGTTTGTTTCCAAGCTCAGATTGCATACCTCAAAAGTCACTTTGAATAAAGACATTCAATGGCAAATGCATAAATATAAGCTAATAAAAATTTCATTTATGTAATACAAACAATTTGGTCAGCACACTTTTTAAAAATTAACACTTTTTTTATCAAGAATGCAATAAACTGTAAATCAGACTGTAAAGACTTTTATAACAGGCATAGCCACAGGTGGAAGCAGGCACATCTGAAAGTAGATTAAGAATTATTTTACATTTTCCTAATAAAAAAAAAAATGTTGTTGCTTTTTATAGACTATTGACAATTGCAATTTCAATGGCAATAACTACATCTGTAATTGGTGGAAAATGATACATTATACATTGACAGAAATGACGATTTTAAAAAGAGTAAAGAAGCAGGTTTCTAGAAAAGAGACATATTCATCTTCATTTGAAGTGAATTCATTCAAACATTCATTCCAAAACATGCTGATTGCATCAGATGTGGCATCTCAATTTACATCAATCTTCTTTTTTTTTCTTTTCTTTTTTTTGTAGCAGCCCAGGCCATTTCTTATTGTGCAATACAGACTGAGCTATGGGCAAAAACTACCAACCAGTTTATGAGCATATGATACACAAATTACACCTCTTGGTTGGATAAATCAAACCAGAGTCACATTAGTAAAACTTTGATGGATGAGGACTGTAATCAAAATAAAGATTATGGTGACATACAAGAGTGTACGAGCACTGATAACTATTTTGCAATTAAATACAATCTTCACACACGTACATTGTCAAAATGCAAGATCAAGATAAAGATGGTGGCCTATTTTTAGATGTTGTGTTAAAAGGGACACCTACTGTGTCTGACTTTGAAAACAACAGGCATATGTAAATTATATCTGCAGGATTATGACATACTGAGCAATGACCGTTTCAGAATTTCAGGACAGAATTAAAATCAAGATTAACAAAAAACAAACAAAAAAAAACTTAGTTCATTTGTATGAGCTGAGCACAAGAGACTTATTTTAAACTGACCGACTCCAAATCAGCTGCTTTGAACAAACTGTGAAATCATGGACTCAAACTTGGGCCATTTTTTGCAAAGATAGTGATCATCATGCAAATGGTCTGGAAGTCATTAAAATGTAAACACTTTTAGCTTTACATTTCAAATAGTATCACTTAACAGAAACTATAAAAAAGGGGCTTCACTTATTTACTGTTGTCTTAATCCTTCTCTTAGGGTCTATTTACAAAACATTTTCAGAAAAAAACAAAAAAAAACTGTATGTTACACAACAACAACATTCTTGAAAATGAAAATACATAACTCTGAAAACAGGTTACAAAATGATTTCTTTTGAAAATGCCGCCATTGTCATGTCTGTGTAAACACCTAAGAACAAGATTAATTGAAAATGATGGGCTCTATTTTAACAATCTAGGCACAAAGTCTAAAGTGCATGGCGCAAAAGCATTAAGGGCATGTCCGAATCCATTTTTACTATTTGCAGGATGAAAAAAATAAGCTTTGCGTCCCTGCACATGATCGTACAGGGTTGTGCTTACTCTCTTAATGAGTTATGGGTGTGTTTTGAGCATAACCTGCATTAAACCAATCAGTGTCTTATCTTCCATCCCCTTTAAGAGTCAGTTGCGTCGTACCATGGTGCATTTGCTATTTACATGGCAGACTTTATTAGTGGAAAAACTGAACACTCCACTAGCGAGAAAACAGTTAAAGAGAGCATCTGCAGCATGAGGATAAAGAACGAGCCTCCTCCATTCAGCCTCTTTACTTTCTCTTTACTTTACTTTTACTCTTTACTTTACTCCTTTTCTTTCGTGGATGAGGAAACAGTGTTGTTCACACTCCACTGAAGTCATCTATTATCCTACATATTTAATTTTGTTAAGCGCAAAGATTTGTTCAAAACTATTTCTAAATTCAGTTCTAATTTCCAGAAAATTAATTAATGAAAAATAATAACGAAGTGTGGTCAAAAAAACATTTTTTTTTCATATAGTGACGCATACATCTCCAAAACCTGACAGGTGGACAAATCTAAACTTATTTTTATTAAAACAAATATATGCATAATATAAATAATACTGCTAATAATAATAACATTATACAAATGCAAATTGTCATGAGTAAACTGGAAAAAAATCCTCCGAGGTGAAGACAGTTTGAAGGAAAGTAAATAATAATTTTGTCATATGTAAAGATATTTGTGTATTGCTGTGTATTTGTGTAGTGCATAACTAATGCGCTCTGCGCTGGACTTTAGACCAGGTTTCAGTTGGTCAATGACACAGTCTATTTCAGTTCCTCAAAATAGCAACGTGCCAACAATGCACCTTAACACACCTCCTTTATAGACCAGCTCACTCATGAGTCCACAAAGTGGTGGGAATTGATTTGGTATTTAAACAACCTGGTGCAAAACATGAAAATTAGGGTTGCGCTGGTCTGAAAATAGCAACAAATTGCGCCAAACACATCTTGCGCTTTATTGTGTCAGGTGTATGATCGGGCCCGATGTGTGCAAAGTACATGTTTACGGAGGTATGGATTAAAAGCAAGTGCAAACAAAGACATATGTGGTAGTGTTGTTGTTGCTCAAGTGTTTAACTATAGAGAGGCATCATACACACATGGAAAATTCTGCATAGACATCAGCACCCCTGCTGCGGACACACTGTCACTTCCTTACATGTACTGTTCACTAACAAATTGACAGCATCAAATACTGGGCTTGCATATGTAATACAACACTTTTGTCTCTTTTTTCGGATTTGAAAACGTGGATCATTTTTGAAAACAGTTTAGTGTAAATGTGACTTTTGTTTTTTAAATGCAAAGAGAAAATGTTTGGTTTTTGGCTTAATCGTTGTCAATGTAGCCTCAGATATGTTTTCTGTTACTCCCCTTTTTTCTCTTTCATTTCTTGTGATTATAATGATCCTATTTTGGTTCTAATTTTTGCACAGATGTTATTGGTTATCTTTATCACATATCCTGTACTTTTTAGAGGTCTTTGTTTTTTTTGTTTTTCAAAATGCTGCTGCAGTGCATACAAACAGATACAAATTGTCAGGTGAAAGGGCTACTTGTTGTAACCAGTGTTGGGCACATTACTTTAAAAGGGTAATTAGTTATATTTACTAGTTACTTCTCACAAATAGTAACTGAGTTACATAATTATAAAAGTAACTAATTACCAGGGAAAGTAACTATTGTGTTTCTTTAAAATGAATCTTATTTGTCAAATGACTATAAAATAAATATAAAACATTGTATACTAATCTACATTATTTTAATGTTGTTGCAGGACAATGTGAGAGACAACCATCAAATCCAACATATCATTATAAATAATACCATTACTATAGTTGCACAATCAAACACAATAGATGGTTTAGAACTTTAAGTATTTATTGCACAGACCACAACTCAAAAGACTTCAGGTGCTTCATTGGATTAGAATTACTTGTCACCGACTTAGAGAGACACTTTTTTTTTTCCTGGGCTTAAGTTGCACCATACATAAACATTCTTGCCTTTCGCCTCAACAAGGGAAAAGTAGTGCTTATATTTCCAGTTTGCAAAAGGTACCTTTGAACTTGTTGGATTTGCCATGGTTCTGACTCCAGGTCGTTGGTGTGTGACTGACAGTGCTTGTACTTGTGTGTGAACCCGCTACTCTGCCTACTCTGCCTACTAACCTACTCTGCCTCTGATTGGCAAAGAAAGGAAATGGACTCTATCTAAGCCAGTCATCACATTCTCAGTTACATCACATTCACAGACACACCAATCATCAGAGCTGGTTGGTTATGTGTCCCGCCCCAGCTCCGAACACACACACACACCCCAGAGAAAGAGAGGTCTTATGGCTGAGAGAGACAATGTTCGCACGAAAACCGTTTCAGTGTTTTCAATTACAGTAACATGCATTTTACTTTGTCAGTAACGGTAACGGCGTTGTAACGGGGGAAACAGTAATTCATTTGATTACACATTACTGAAAAAAAGTATCACCGTTAGTAACACTGTTTATTTAAAGCGCTGTTATTCCCATCACTGGTTGTCACTGGTTGTAATAAACGTTAATAAATGCATTTTTTTTGCATGACAAAAAAGCAGGCAGGCTGTTCGTAAATAGTAACAACAACAATAAACAAACAAACAAATAAACTAAAACTATAATATAGGTATTTTCTTGTATACCTAGTATGGTTTCTCTTTTACTGACAGAGTCCCAGGAAACACACAAACTTTCAAAACATACCTTGAGCGGTACATTAATTGACATAAATGCACAATTATCTTATATGTCTCTAAACATGCTGTGCCTTAATTTTATTCTGTGGTTGAATTCAATATTTAAAATTATATTTAAAAAAGCATCCCTGCTGTTTGTGTTGGCTGATTTAAACATAGATATAGAATTATGTACAGATGTTTTATGTCTTTTAACTTTGTTAAAGCCTCAAATAACTGAAAAGATGATTTTTCAAGACGTCAAAAGCATATGCAAGCCCCTCACTCTCTATCCTTCACTGTCAATTTTCTGTCTCTCATCAGAGTATGATGAAACTTCCAAGCTGACTGAATGACTATAACTTTCTGTACAGTTGTTCAAAGCATTCTCTTTCATTTCAGAAGGTTTTACTCTGGACATTTGACTTGTCTCTTCTCACCTGCTGTCTGTACTTGTTACTCTCTTTGCAACCATTTGTACAATCTGTGACATCTTTGAGATTTACAATTCTCTTTTTCATCATACTTTACCCTCACAACCTCATTGTTCAACCCTTACTGTCTCTGATCGTTCTTCCTTTAGTTACTGACTTTTTTCTCTACATAGCTTTGGTCTTTTAAAGAACATCTACATGAACAATGCAGAGATGTTGCAGACAGAATGCTGTACAACTTGTCTATAGGTCTTCTCTCTCATGTCTACTCTCACTCAAAAGATGCAAAAAGGGGGTTTACAGACTGATGCCATTAGAGAAATGGTACAGTCCCAAAAGATCTTTATTAATCTCAAAAGAACATACTGCCAGAGCAAAAAAAAAACATTATTTTCTACACAACACTAAGTATGAAATAAACTACTACAAATTACAATTACATTTCAATTAACTTGAAAAGATGCTCTACTGATTGCAATTCTATTAATAAGTACCTTAGATTTGTATTAAATTTAAGCTTTTGGTATGCCTTTATCCAAAACACCTTAAGTTGCAGACAGGGTATACATTTGATCAGCTTATGTATTCTTTGAATGCATAACCCAGCCTGACCTTTGCAGATGCTAATTGCATGCTCTACTGTGTGAGCTACAGTAATAATTATTAATAGACAGAGAGTCAGACAGTCTGACTCATTGACTGAATGATGGTGCACATTAGCAGTCAGACAATAAAACTTTATTGTATGTAGAAATTAAATAAAATAAATAATATGTCTCGTTGCTGATGACATGTCACATTTTTGCAAGAATTAAAAAATGCACCTATAAATTACTGCATATTTCAGCTGAATTAAACACTGGGGGCAGCTAAAAATATATCTATTACAGCCTGATTTGTAAAATGATATCACATAATAGCTTATTTTGTTATCTTTGATAGTCCTGTAAAACAAGAGTCATTGTGAAACAGCTCAAATGCTTTAAAAAGCAAGATAAAAATGGCATGGTCGGTTCAGCAAATGCTATTTTTTAATCTCACATTTACTGTTTTTCCTAACCCTGTCAGTTAGGTTTAGGGAAGGGTTTATGCTGTCTTCACATGTTATCAGAAATATTTTTGAATATGAGCTTCCTAGAAGAAAATTGAACATGAATGAAATCTGAATTTGTTCTTACTACTGGGAAACGGAAAGATAATTTTGATACCTACGTTTCTGAGGCAGGCCATAGACTATAAACAAGGTGGAGTGAAAACTGCTGTGTGGCAGCTATTCTTTATTAGAATTTCTACTCTTGCCTTTAGTCCAACATTCTACACCAAAACAAACAAACAAACAAACAAACAAACAAACAAACAAACAAACAAACATTTAAAGACATTTAAATGCATACAATAGTTATCATTTATGCGTATACTAATTATTGTGTTGTTTTTGCAAAATTGAATGAATGATTTTAATTAGCTGACTAACAATTTTGAATGCAATGAATGGCTTTCCTGAAGTAGATGTAACATTACATGACATTGTTATTTGTTTTATAGATGTCTTTTCATGGCTGAAAGACTGCTTGATCTTTTAAAGACAAAAATTGCTCTTTCTTTTTTAACATACCATCTAATCTTCATTTATGTTTAATTCATGCTGTAAGAAATAGGACGAGCTGATCACCTGCCGTTTGAACTGATGCAGCAACAGCAATCTGTCACGCCACATTAAAAAAAAGTTAAGCAATAAAATGAACATAATTTAGCTGCGATTTTGATTCATATTAAAAGCAACGAAGCACATTATTAATGGATGGCAGTTATACTACAAATAAGGTTTACCAAAGTAAATGCAATATCAAAAGCATATACAAAATGACTGAATGGATATATTTAAATGGATATATTTAATCCAATACTAGCATCCACATAGCTGCTATGTTTTTTATTTTTTTTATTTTCATGTATACAGCAGTTGGACACTGTCACAAGATTATTTAAAATGTTGGGGTACACAATACATTCCATCAAACATTACATTTTGAAAGAATAGTGCATAGACCTAATGTCATATTTATATATATATATATATATATATATATATATATATATATATATATATATATATATATATATATATATATATATATATATATATATATATATATATATATTCGCTTATATCGTCTTTTATGCAATAGTTTGCCAAGTCTGCACATTTTCTTAGAAGTTATGATTGATAAAATGCCTTTGTATTTGCAGATAGTTGATAATTATTGTTCATTCCACACATATAATTATTGCTGTTTTCAGTAGTGATTTCTTGTTCCACCTTTCCCTTCCTTTTCCAAGTATGAAAGAAAGAACTGCCCTGTGCTGTCCTGACATCTGTGGACATATGAAGTTGTGCAAAAACTATACAAAGTAGAATTGTGCTGAATCAAACACAATTTCATGTTACCCAAGGGTACCTTATAGAAAGAAATAAGCCAGCACAGGCTCACTGGGAATATGTGCCCAGGGCCACATTTTTCAGAACTGAGAAATATGTGCTCGCAGGTACATATGGCTGCATTTTAACCATTACAGGTTGACCATTGACTGCTTACCTCTGAATGAACACCTTTACCAGCTTGACTGGTTTGCTCAGTAGCTCACCACGAATGGCGTCAGATTAGAACTCAAAGCAGAGTGGATTAAGGTTAGAGTCTGGCGAAGGATGGTTACAGAAACCAGTTTAAAAAATAAATAAATAAAAAGCAGTATGAAATCGTGATAAGTGCGATGACTTTTAGAAGAGACTATTTGAGTTTGGGGAGGAGGGTGTGTGGGTCAGTTGAAATCAAGCTGATATATTTTGCACAACAAGTCATCCAACGTCTTTCAGGACACGTGTGAGAGGATGTTGAGATTGACAGAAATGTACAGAGCAGCCTGTGGTGAATTTACAAGGAATACCACGTATGAGAAAACATGCCCCGGTAATGTATTTGAGATTGTCAAAAATGTACTTGGCAGCCTCTAGTTTATTTGTGAAAATAAAAACTGCACACAAAGCCAATGGCACATATTTCTTGGTTCTCAAAAATGTAGCCCTGGGCACATACTGTATCTCCAATAAGCCTGGGTTGCAATAAGCACAAATGACAAAGCATATCCAAACATTTCAAGAGCCCAAAAATCGTTATAATAGAAAATTCTATTTAAAGGTTAGAGTACACTAGTCATCTTTATTATATAAGATACAAATAATAAATTGAAGAATCCAGTGTTAAACTTGCCACACTAGTGGGAATAATTGAAGTGTCATTTGAAAGTTATTTCATTTTAATGGCACTGAAAAGAGCTTATTCATCACCATAAAAGCGGAATTTCTGAACTTTCTTTCTGAATTTCTGAACATAGCCTGAACATAGCCTGAACATAGCCTGAACATAGCCTGAACATAGCCTGTGGAGCCTGAGAACATTTCAGACAGCTCTTAGACTCTTTTGCTTCAGAAATCTTCAATTGTAATAGTGTTTAGGACAAATTGTAACACTGAAAAACAAGTCATATATATGTTAAGAACAGTTTTTATCTAAATTTAAAAAAAAAAATAAGGAAGCTAATTTTCCTGTGTTAAAAAAAAATAAACAATAATCAAAAAATTACTAAAGGATAAGTGACTTAAAATGGTCACTATTGATTTATTCATACAGTATAATGAAGTACAATCTTGTGAAAACAGCATTCCTATTTCCAGCACTCCTCAAAACGGCATCTGAAAAGTACTTTTGTGTTATCCCTGGCTCACCCCTTCCTGCCAAGCAAACACAAGGGTTGTCTCTGTCTGCCAAATATTCCTCCTATTATTCAAGAGAATTATAATTAATAATTTATTATGATGCTTTTTATCTGTTTGGCTTCCCTATTTGAACATGTCCTGAAATGTACAAGCAGCACCATAATATAAGTTCTGAAATGTTGTCACAGGCATGTATTTCTAATGAGCCCGGGTTGAAAACAGGACATTCTCTGTGGAGCGCTCTCTCTGTTGAAAAGTGGAAAGTGGCCTAAGCAGTGACCCACACACACACATGTCTGTTCATTGCTGATTAACAATATTGCTCTGTGCTGCTAAGTGTGATTAACCAGACGCTATGGCAACAAGCAATAAACAAACACTCCAAGTGCTGTAGCAAGACTGGCGTGTCATTTCTGAGCAAACACAATGATTAATAACAGAGAGCAGGATGATGGAGAGCCGTTTTTCATCTGTCAGCCTCTTGCTCCCTCTCTATGCATTCACAAAATGTCCTTTGGGCCACCTCTCCTGTCTATCCCTCTATCTCATCTCTCAGCGTCTCTCACACTCATTCTCTGCCTTCTCTACCTGCCGTGTCCATTTGTTGTCTTCATTTCTTTCTATTACATACAGAATCCGAAAGCACACAGTAAATCCAGTCGGTAATGTTATCGCTGCCTGCATTCTCACGGTCCGCTCCATTCGCTGTGATGAGATAAGAGAGAAGCAGATGTCCCAGCTGTCCGCAGTGTTCTCTGCAGAGGCAGCTGTGCTCAGAAAGGCTCTGTATGGAAACGTACCCGTTACTGCTGGTTTTTGACCGTCACTTGTTTTTTTTTTTTTTTTTGCTCAGAGACCAGTGTCAAGTTGTTGCTAGGTTACTAGACATGAGTGACTTGATGTGCACATGACAGACATACATATGGGAAGCACCTTGTCCTTGTCGAGAAAAAGTCTATTGAGCAGCATATGAAATGGATTAAAAATTACTTTCATAAATCACTTGACCTTGAAGCTATATGGAGTTTAATCTGACCATGGGTTCCAGTCAGTTAGTTGACTATATGATGCATTTAGCACACAAAACTTGAATGCACAATCGCAAACTGACAAGCTCTAATCTGATTGTTTGAGTGTGCACATCCTCTGAGAGCAAAAGACAAATGGCAAAACAAATGTATTATTGTTCATTCATAACAGCTAGGGCATTCATTATTTTATTTTTATTCATTTTTATTTTTTTATTTTAGCAAACTTGTAAAGGTTAGAAGGTTGGAGCTATCATTTAAATAAATGGTAGGTAAATCACAAAAATTAGTTTATTCAAATTGTGGACACTGTAAAATAGCCACAGTGGAAGTAACCATCAACTACTCTGGCATTTACACAGTAGATGCCCAGCCAGCCGCAACCCAGCACAGTGCTGGAAAACAACAATGCACTCCATCATTCACATAAACAATCACACACACACTATGACCAATTTAGTTCATGCAATAATGAATCTATTTAGACTGTGGGGGAAACCAGAGCACCCATAGGAAGCCCAAACAAACATGTGAAGTACATGCAAACTTTACACAGACATGGCAAGTGGCTTCTTGCTGTGCAGTGACAGTATAACCATATATACAGTATACATACAGTATATATATATATATAGTGTCTGGGTTTTATGGCTAAATTTGAGCAGCCTGGTGGCCAATCATCATTGATTGCACATTCCACCAGTAAGAGCAGAGTGTGAAGGTTTTATCAGCAGAGTAATAGCACAGTTTTGCTTAAAATATTGTAATACACACAACATTATGGATGACATATCAGAGTTCAAAAGAGAACAAATCGTTGGTGTGCATCGCACTGGTGCATCTGTGACTTAAGACAGCAAGTCTCTGTAATGTACAACCCCAAATCAGAAAAAAAAAGTTGGGACAGTATGGGAAAAGCAAATAAAAAAGAAAGTAGTGATTTCTAAATTTACTTCGACTTGTACTTCATTTCAGACAATACGACAGCACATTATTCAGTGTGTTCCTTGTGATTTTTTAAAAATAAACATACTAATTTTGCTTCTTGCAACACAAAAAAAAAACAGTAAAGCATTTACCATTTTGTAATGTTGCCATTCCTTTTTACAACAATATATATATATATATATATATATATATATATATATATATATATATATATATATATATATATATATATACAAACAAAAAAACAAAAAAAAAAACTTAATTGATATGCCTTAAAATAAGAGTTTAGAATTTGGAATTTTATTTTATTTAACAAAAAAAACTTCACAGTCACAGTCTTACACACACACACTGTGGGGACTCGATGCAGACACCTATAACTGAGTCGACACCTGTGATCAGAATCACCTTGATCGAGAGCCGTTTTTGGTCTCTGACCAAAATCAGAAGGTCAGGCCACATTTTTGCAGTAGAGCAGGAAGCGCATGCCTTGAGGCTATCGGACTCGTGAAGTGTCATCGGACCCACTATCCTGACCAAGTTAACTCAAGACGAACGGGTAACTGATCACGAGAACACAATTTTCTTAACCAAGAGCTCGTGTTTGACCTCAGGAAATGGGGTTTTCCAGCCCCCATGCAAGACAGAAAATTGACTGACTTTGCTCCAAAACAGAGAATCAAAATCCTCTCTGAAATTTTAAACTATCATCAAACATTAAAGTTCATCAGATCATCCTCAAAACGATGATAGCGGACTTTTAATGAAATGTAATGTTATTGCTCTTGTATGACACCTGAATCCTGTATATGTTAAGAATGCATTTATCATGGATAACCCATTATGCTTTGAGTTATTACAAACGTACCATTATGTGTATGTTATTTGAGATGAATGAGTGAAATCCTTTCCCTTTCTTTCATTCCTTTTTAATTATAGATATGTAAAATGTATCATCTTCATATTATAAATGTATGCTTAATGCTATTTGTCTGAGCGCCATGTGAGTAAGTCACGCCAAGTGCATGGGACTGCCACGCAGATCCACAGACAATGCCTTATTGATCCAGTTAGGGGCCGGAAACATTGGTGATAAAACCCATCTCCCCAACCATTCTTTAGGCAAAAGAACGGCAGAAAGGCAGCGAAGCAGCAGCAGCTGTTAAGAAGTGGAGATGCTCCACTTCCAAATCTTCTCCGGGTCCAGTCCAGCTGGACTTGGACATTAAGATGGGTTGAGACCAGCCTCAAACTTCCCCATCTCCCGTTTACTCTTCTTTCTTTTCTTTTCGTCGAGAGTCTAGTTAAGTTGCGTCACGAAACCCGTCAACACGACAACAGTTTGGCCGTCTCCAACTTAAACTACTGGACTTCATTCATTCACTTCAACCTCAGAGACGTCACTTCAACGACCAAACCAACCAACAGCGAACTCAAATGGGAAAGTAGCTCCACGGAAGGACTTCCCCACATCATTAAGGAACGCAAGTACATCTCCAGATCCATTGCTGAACTGGTGTATGATCTGCTAATCATGTTACATGATAGATAACTCTGTCTAAGAAACAGTAAAGGTTTAATTGATTATTTGGTTCGCTTGGTTAGGTTTTACATCTTGAGGATTTACATCACATCTCTCCTAAACTCTTCTTTCCTTCTATTCCTCTTCTGCAACCAGTATGAATGCGTGTGTGTATGTGTGTTTTTGTTAGTTTGTAGTCAATAAAGTCTCTTTTGTATTGAAAGGAAAGTGACCTGTGTATACTTATGAATCTAATGCCTTATACCCTAGATCTTGTTACCCTGCTTAAATATTAAAGTGTTTTACTTTAGTTCGAATAGTAATATTCATTTTTGAGTCAACAGCCCTGTCTGTTCAAACGAGCGCTGGACGAGTCGTTTGTTCAGTTCAAGAGAGTCGATTCTTTTGGAGCCGCTTTAAATTCTGTTATATTCCCTTTGAGCTAATTTAAAGTTAACGCACTACATAATTGTGTATTACGTGTGCGAGGCCCTACATAAATTGGTGGAGAATGCGGGCAAGATTAAACTGGATTATAAATATATACGGGTCAATTTCTTTATTGCAAAAGAGATCAGAGACTACCCTACTGTGTGACGTAGTCAGAGCGCGCGCAGCGCGTCTGTGTGAGTGAATGGAAGACTGAGCTGTGACCTTTGACCTGCCTCCCAGCTGTGAACAACTGTGAACTGCTTTGGGATGATCTGCTTTTATAAAGGTTAGAATAGAGCGTGTTCCTCTAATTCTAGAATACCTTTTTGCTAGACTGAATCACTGCGTGTTCCAGTGCTTTTCAGATAGCCACTCAAGCCGCAAGCTTATGTGCTGAGATCTCATATTATAATAAGTTGAACTGAGCGTGTTCCTCAGTTTCTGTAATGCCTTGTGTAGCTAATGTCACTGCGTGTTCCAGTGTCATTTAGATAGCTATACTTGTTTTAAAACTGCAGTATTTAAATTAAGGATCGAGCGTGTTCCTCGATCTTTTTGCAAAAGGCCTTATACTTATTTATTTATAGCTAGATTGATTGTCAGTGCGTGTTCCATTGTCAATTCAACAAGCTGTCTTTTTTTTGTTTGTTTCTCACCCTGTTTTATTAGTAGCTAAACGCATAACTGCTCCTGTTTGCTGAACAGAGCTCGTGTAACGTCACGTGTGCATTAGTGTGATTTAAACGGGTGTATTTTGAAATCTTGTACAAGTGAAGCTTTACTATTGAAGTCTTGTGCCCAACAGTGAAAACCCTGTTGTGTTTTACGGGTCCAGAAACCCTGACATGCAGAGGAGATCTGCCGAAATCACCTTTGCATTTATTAAGTTAACTGCAGTACTAAACTGTACTTTTCCTTAATGTTTAAACCCACTCTTTAAGAGGAGTGTGAAGCGCTACATCATAGAACCGTTTATGATTAGTGTGTTTTATTTGCAGTGTTGAAATGCGCTGACATTTCATGTTTATGCTTGGATCTTTTACATGCAAAGATTCATATGCTACTAACCTAGCAATTTTTTTTTATTTTGGTTGCCATAGTCACCCTGTGACAAGGAAGTCACTGATACTTCCGAGTGAAGTCTGAACTGCGCATGCGCAGTGCATTGGCACCAGAACAAACTACTGCGTGTTAAGCTAACTAGCAGTTGTTTGCATTGAAACAGTATTAGATGCGCTAAAGTCATTAGCCTGCAAGGCTAGTGCTTAAATATTAACCTCCAGTGGTTGAATGCAGTGTCTGTTTGAGAAACATGAAAGTGATTTAACCATTTAACATCTTTGCATTTGTTGGCTTCTCTATTCTTACTCTCTTATGCCTCCTTTACTTGTATTTTGTCATAAAACAAAATACAATTTTACTGTTCTTTATTTCTGATTTGTGTTCCATATTTAAAACACAGATTATAGATTCAAGTGATTGTTTTAAAAGAAGAAATACTGGCTCACTATTGTTAAGAATACAAGTTGCAACTTGATTAACAATATTAAACTAAAACCTTTATTCGTGTTTTGTGTAAATCACAATACTGCATTAAAGTGGAATTCAAATATTCCACAAATAACTTTGAATTACCATTATTCCAGTATTTCCCTTTTTGGTCTAATCACTTTAGGCATGAATACGTCTTGAACTTGGAAAGTTTAAGCACTCTTATACCAGTCTTACAACTTTGAATTTTCCCCCTTTGTAGAAAATCTGTTTTATCAAATTCAGACTTTCTCATTATTTAATTGCATTGTGGTTATGTACTTATAGCCATTGCTTGCTTTTGGTTTTCTTGTTTTTCTCTCCTTACCCTCACTAGGAGACCTCTCACTACGAGTTTTTGAATAAATTAGAGACAACCCTGTCTCATTATAATTTATTTTATTTAGTTGTACATCAACTTTGATTTTTGAATAATTAGGAGACAACTCTTATAGTCTATTTTGTTTAGTTGTACCTCAACTAGCAATTTCGTACTCGTAGTGAGACGTTAAGGCCTCAGAGCCATTTGTGGACCTGGTCCACCCAGTTCTCCTTCTCCCTGCTTCTTTCTTTAGTATTTCCTGTTTGCTTTATCTTAAGTTTTCCTGTCTTCCTTTCTGTTCATCAAGTTTGTAGGGACCAAGCCTGAGAGAATCAATCAATCAATTCTATAGAAAAGAAACAATTTTGATTGTAATTAAACCATCCTTTGTTCTCATATTCTCCCTGCATTTGTGAATACAATTAAATTTTTGACTTTTTGTCCAAGATCAATTGACAGAGACAAGTATTGAGCAACCGTCCCCTCAAAAGCATCGCTGGTAAGCGGTCCAACAAGTAAGGTGTGTGGTGTCAATCCTGTCAGATCGAGACAAGACAAATTTCAGAATTATAATTGTAGCATTTTTCCTCTTAAATAGAAGCAGTAATATTATTTTATTTTCAGTAATACAAAATATTTAGAAATATTTTCATAACTGAAAGAAAATTAATATCCTTCTGTTTAAATTTTCTTTAACCTTGTTTTCTCTCTCTTCTTTTCTCATTTAAGTGGCAAAGTCTTCACAGCACTAGCCATCTTTTATGCTGAGACCAACACATAGCCATCACCTCACTTCATTTTGGTTTACAATCACTGACACGACACTTAGCTGCTCCACCACATATAGGCTTATAACACCACAAAGATCTGTGTCTTCACCTCCCGGCGTGCCAGCATGTCACTGACTGCAAACCCCACTGCCCGAGGAGAAGATGTGGACACCTGGCTAAGAGGAATCACGGAGGGCTTCACCGGCAAGGCAACTGAACTGTCACCTGACTCAAGCCAGAGTCACGACCATGCAGAGCTATTCAAGGTCACCTATTTCCTAAGCCACGCCTTCACAGCCCAGCTGAAGCTCAGCGACAAGCACATCACCTATCTTCAGAAGGAGCTGACACGTGCACAAAGCCGCATCGACAAGCTGGAAGTGAAAGCCCAGGAGGATTTCAAGCGTCAGACCACTGAGTTCCTGAGAGAGCTACTGCACACTCAAGGCTGCACAGACAAGCTCGAAGAGGAAACCCAGTATCAACACAAGGTACCAGACGAAGTGGAGTATCTAACTAAGAGACAGTTTGAACAGCTCCAAAAGGCCCTTGCTGTTGCTGAACGTGACCGTCATGAACTAAAGTCTTCCCAGCAGGACCTGATACAGCGTCTCCAGTCTGCTGAACAGCAACTACAGGAAGCTGAAGCAAGACTCAAAGACAAAGACTCTAAACTAAAAGCTCTAGAAGCTCAACTGAACAGGTACAGCAGTGAAAATGATCATCTGACCCAACAGCTTGATGACTTCAGCGATGAACTCTACAGGGTCAGAGATGAACTTCTGCACGCTTACCAACAGAAACCAGAGCCAAGATGGGCGGAGCCCTCATCAGCATCACCACTGCTGAACCCAACTGACTCCCTCATCATCACTGACAGTGGAAGAAGTAGACGACTGCAAACCAGGCCATCAACAGCCTTTGCCACGGACCTCTTCCCTTCTAATGTAAGCAGAAAGCCTATGCACACAGGTTTTACACCTGCACTTGAATTGACTCTTAAAGACCTTGACAAACTGGCTAAAAACATCACCCAGTTTAACCCAAACTCCACAGAGAGCAAAGACGTCCAGGCCTACCTCAGAGACATAGACTTTTATCTTGAAGTAAGACCTCATGTGACTGACAGAGACCGGTGGTACCTCCTCAGATCCACATCCTGTCCCGAGGTGCAAAGCTTTCTAGATAGACAACATGCTCACATAAAGTCAAACTACCAGCTACTGTGTGCAGCACTAATTAAAGAATTTAAAGACTCTGAGTCTGAACACGGACTGTTAACTGCCCTGGAAACCAAACAAGGTCGCCAAGAGACACCTCAAGCTTTCTACCACAGGTTTAGACAAGCATACTTTGCTGCACATGATGACCCTGAACTTGAAGAGGATGTGAACTTTAAAACCCTCTTTTTAAGAAACCTGCACCCTGGAGTAAGTCGTCATCTAGGCATCATGGCCTGTCCACGCACAATGTCCCTCCAACAGCTACGGGACCTCACCGACAAAGCCTACATCAAACAGAAGATGTCCTCCAAGAAAGGTTTAAAATCTTCTATCAGCCACGATGACAACACCAGAGTCTTCCGCAGTGCCAACAGAGAACGTGCCTCCCATGTCAACGCAGACTACCACACAAACTGGTCAGAGACAACACGGGACCAGCCACGCTTCTCAAGACACCCAAAGTTGTTTCCCAAAGGAAAAAGAAATGGCTGGACAGTTCGTCAGCCAACACGTTCAAGAACTCAGACCACTTCAAGGGTGAGTGATGTTCTTCATGACTAACATGACTGATACACCTGCATAGTGGAGATGACAACCACCTGTTCTACAACAACTGAACTTAAAGGGGGAGGTCTCTCACCACCGACAAATCCAGAGGTATCAGAACCACCACACTGTCCACCTCACACTCACCAAGAAATGTCCAACTGAATATTCATCTTTACCTGACAGTAACCACGGTCAGGCCTTGAGGTCAGAGAATTTGTTCCAGTCAGAAGGCACCCACAGAGCAATGTGACCCGGGACAAAAGTTTGCATCTCAGCTCCACACAGCTACGTCAAACTATTTCCCTCAGTCAGCCAGAGACACTTTCCTTACTGGACCCCATCAGCTCATGAATGAACTGTCATCCAGGAAAAGATGCAAAGCCAACCTTCACCTGTGCCCACTCAGAGCCACTGAACAAAGAAGCAAGTGCATCAAACCTGCAAGGAAAGGGGGACTGTCAAAAGACTGACACAGATCTGACCATACATATACACTACACTGTTAAGTTATTTTACACTGTTTTATACATGTGACATACACGACACTCAAGCGTTGTCTTCTCACAGCTAGAACTCACAGAACTAGCTTGATTTTGTCTTAACATGCGTCATGAGACTCCATGTAACTCTCCACATAGCAAACAGATTACATGTGATTATGCTATGGCCTATTACACCTGAGCCACTCAACTATAGGTGAAAGCCTGGTTGTCAAACTACTTAAGTTTTTTTGTTTTAACTTTGCCTTTCTTTTCCTGTCCTATCTTTCTTAAATTAGAATAAGATTGAATTACCATTAGGATATCAGGATTGGCACACCATACCTAATTGTTCTTTTTGTTGATACCACCTAAAGATGCCCGTGAACTTGATCACCTTATTCTGGTCACCAGTAATGCCAGAAATTGAAGGTAAACCATCTTAAACTAGAACAATCAATTCTGCGAATTTGACCAAAGTACAATGACAATCTCAAATCTGAATCAAATTGTACTCAACATTTGAAATTTTAACTTGCTAATGATGTTAAATGATCAGTGCGCAGATAACCTGACGCCCTGCACCAGTACAGTACATGGTAATGGAGGTGTTGTCTTGTTGTTTCCTATGTATGTGTCTGCTTTTCCTCTTGTGTTTATCCAGCGTTCGCCGATGTCTTCATCCCAACACATGGTCTAACGAAAGGGGGTCTGTGGGGACTCGATGCAGACACCTATAACTGAGTCGACACCTGTGATCAGAATCACCTTGATCGAGAGCCGTTTTTGGTCTCTGACCAAAATCAGAAGGTCAGGCCACATTTTTGCAGTAGAGCAGGAAGCGCATGCCTTGAGGCTATCGGACTCGTGAAGTGTCATCGGACCCACTATCCTGACCAAGTTAACTCAAGACGAACGGGTAACTGATCACGAGAACACAATTTTCTTAACAAAGAGCTCGTGTTTGACCTCAGGAAATGGGGTTTTCCAGCCCCCATGCAAGACAGAAAATTGACTGACTTTGCTCCAAAACAGAGAATCAAAATCCTCTCTGAAATTTTAAACTATCATCAAACATTAAAGTTCATCAGATCATCCTCAAAACGATGATAGCGGACTTTTAATGAAATGTAATGTTATTGCTCTTGTATGACACCTGAATCCTGTATATGTTAAGAATGCATTTATCATGGATAACCCATTATGCTTTGAGTTATTACAAACGTACCATTATGTGTATGTTATTTGAGATGAATGAGTGAAATCCTTTCCCTTTCTTTCATTCCTTTTTAATTATAGATATGTAAAATGTATCATCTTCATATTATAAATGTATGCTTAATGCTATTTGTCTGAGCGCCATGTGAGTAAGTCACGCCAAGTGCATGGGACTGCCACGCAGATCCACAGACAATGCCTTATTGATCCAGTTAGGGGCCGGAAACATTGGTGATAAAACCCATCTCCCCAACCATTCTTTAGGCAAAAGAACGGCAGAAAGGCAGCGAAGCAGCAGCAGCTGTTAAGAAGTGGAGATGCTCCACTTCCAAATCTTCTCCGGGTCCAGTCCAGCTGGACTTGGACATTAAGATGGGTTGAGACCAGCCTCAAACTTCCCCATCTCCCGTTTACTCTTCTTTCTTTTCTTTTCGTCGAGAGTCTAGTTAAGTTGCGTCACGAAACCCGTCAACACGACAACAGTTTGGCCGTCTCCAACTTAAACTACTGGACTTCATTCATTCACTTCAACCTCAGAGACGTCACTTCAACGACCAAACCAACCAACAGCGAACTCAAATGGGAAAGTAGCTCCACGGAAGGACTTCCCCACATCATTAAGGAACGCAAGTACATCTCCAGATCCATTGCTGAACTGGTGTATGATCTGCTAATCATGTTACATGATAGATAACTCTGTCTAAGAAACAGTAAAGGTTTAATTGATTATTTGGTTCGCTTGGTTAGGTTTTACATCTTGAGGATTTACATCACATCTCTCCTAAACTCTTCTTTCCTTCTATTCCTCTTCTGCAACCAGTATGAATGCGTGTGTGTATGTGTGTTTTGTTAGTTTGTAGTCAATAAAGTCTCTTTTGTATTGAAAGGAAAGTGACCTGTGTATACTTATGAATCTAATGCCTTATACCCTAGATCTTGTTACCCTGCTTAAATATTAAAGTGTTTTACTTTAGTTCGAATAGTAATATTCATTTTTGAGTCAACAGCCCTGTCTGTTCAAACGAGCGCTGGACGAGTCGTTTGTTCAGTTCAAGAGAGTCGATTCTTTTGGAGCCGCTTTAAATTCTGTTATATTCCCTTTGAGCTAATTTAAAGTTAACGCACTACATAATTGTGTATTACGTGTGCGAGGCCCTACACACACACACACACGCACGCACGCACGCACGCACGCACACACACACACACACACACACACACACACACATATAACAATTAATAATCTTGTCCAAAAATGTTGCCTATATTCACAGAGAAATGAATACCAGATATATATATATATATTATTATTATTATTATTTATTTTTATTTTTTACTTTTTTAGTAATTAAAATTTTTTAAATTATCATTAATATTATTTTTTGCATAATTGTCACACTGATGTTTCACATCATCTAGCAGATTTAAATATAATTCAAAGATAACAAGCAAACACATCATGCAGTTTTGAAATTAATAATATGTATTATTAAGGGACAGCAAAATACAAAACTACAAACCACTAAACCTAATAACTGGTTGGGCCACTCTTAGCAGCAACAATTGCAATTATGTATTTTTGAGTGAATTGTGGGTGAATTTTGGCAGAAGTGTTATAATTTAGCCACATTGGAGGGTTATCAGGCATGAACCACCTATCTAAAGTCATGCCACGGCATCTCAATTGGATTAAGGTCAGCACTTTGTCTAGTCCACTCCAAAGTCTTTATTTTGTTTTTCTTCAGTTATTCAAACTCGGACTTGCAGCTGTGCTTTGGATCATTGTCCTGCTGCAGAATCTAAGTTTGCTTCAGCTTGAGGTCACTCACAGATGGCCAGACATTCTTCTTCAGGATATTTTGGTACACTGCAGATTTAATGATTCCATTTATCACAGCAAATTTCTCAAGTCCTAAAGCAGCAAAACAGTCCCAGACCATCACACTACCACCACCATATTTTACTGTTGGTATAATGTTCTTTTTCTGAACTGCGGTGTTACTTTTATGTCACAGATAATAGGACACACGCCTTCCAAAAAGTTAGGAAGTATTGCAACACAGGCTCATTCTGAAAATGTAGTCCCGTGGACGTTTCTGGAGACCGCGAATTATGTAGTAGGAGGTACGTATGGCTGCATTTCATTTTTTTAAACGAACGACCGGCTGACCGTTTACCTCGGTGCGGAGGCCTTTCCCACCGCAACCAGTTTGTCCCGCTAGCTCGTCGTGTACGTCGGCAGACTTGAGACGCAGAGAGGAGTTGACCACGATGACGACGACCGGGTTCGAGTCCGGGGAAGAGCGGTTCCAGAAATCAGGTAAGACAAAAACAGAATCCAAAAAAATAAAATGAACGAGTGAACAACAGGGTGAGAATGTGGTGAAATCCGAAAACGTGGTAAAAATCAGACGAGGGCTTTTCTTTTTCTGCACGGCTTTTGTAAACAGTTGGTTGGGTTTAGGGAAGTAAGTGGGTGGGCGGGTCAATCGGTAAAATTGGTTGGGTTTAGGGAAGGAGGAGGGTGGGTCAGTCGATTGGCTGACAGACAGACAGACAGTAGGTCGACAGCGGCCTCTGGTGGGTTTACGCGAGAACATCGCGGGCGCAAACGGCACTCACGAGAGACGTTTGATATAGGAAAAAAGCCCACACAGCGGCCTCTCACGGATTTGCAAAAACAAAAACTGCAAAAATACATACCTCCCGGGATGTACTGTATGTCGCGGTTACCAGAAACGTCCACGGGACTGCGTTTTCAGAATGAGCCTGGGTTGAAGTATTTTCTCATCAAGTATTTTCTCAAAATTCTTAGGGATCATCAAAATGTTTTCTGGGAAAACTGAAACAAGCCTTTTAGTTATTTTTGCTTTTAAGTGTTTTTTGTCTTAGAACTCTCCCTTGCAAACTATTACTGCACAGTCTCCTTAACTGAGGCAAGTGAGGCCTGCAGTTCTGTGAATGTTGCTGCGGGGTCTGTTGTGACCATTTGGATGAGTTGCTGCTGCACTCTTGGTAATTTTGGTCAGCTGGCCATTCCTGAGAATGTTCTCCACTGTTCCATGCTTTTGCCCTTCGTCCACAATGTCTCTCACTGTAGTTTGCTGCAATGAGAATGGCTTGAAATGGCTTTTTGGCTTTTAAATGGCTATTTAGAAAAGGCTTTATAACTAGTACATAGACTGGTGTATATATATATATATATATATATATATATATATATATATATATATATATATATATATATATATATATATATATATATATATATATATATATATATATATATATACAGTGTTTGCTCTAGGATTTTTTCCAGCTGTGGCGGCAAGCCTTTTACAAAAATTTACTTACTACCTATGCCGTTATTTCAATAACAAATGTCGTGAGCACAGTATTACAAGTCGAGATCACATTTCATGCATTCGAGCATGCAAATTTCTGCGTGCCGATTTCCTCTGTTCGTGCACAAAACTTCTTTGCACGCCCTCAAATATACATTGCTCAAGCACAATTTTCTTGTGCGCTCTTTAATAAATGCTGCTGAATTTCGATTTAGTGCGTTTATGTAACAAGTATGTCTCCAACATTTATTATATTGGCTAGGAATATTTATGAATGTCTCCAATAGACCTACAGAGCGCCATTAATCTTTCCCGAAGTGAAACGGCTATAAACTCCAGCAAGATAAGGTAATAGTATGCAGAGCCATAGACCTTGTTCTATAAAGTATAATTATGGAAACTATGTTCATCTTAACTGAAAACTACGTCGTGTTTGCTAGCCTCACGCATCACGCACCTGTCAGTCAGTCAGTCAGCATGTCACCTTACAGGGTTAAACAGATAACCCACAGTATACTGTTTGCGCTGTTATATTATAATTCACTTACCTTTTAATACATTTTGGTGTGATCATAACCCGCTATTTTAAAAAAACAACAACTGAATGTTTTGAATGAAAAGCTGTAATGTAGGCGTGGCGGGATGAATTTTGGTGTGGCGCCCCGCCATGGAAGAATGAATGTAGCGGAAATCATTATATATATATATATATATATATATATATTGAACACGTATTGAACAAGTCATGTTTTTTCATAATAATATTTGTGATAGTAATATTTTAAATGTCCACCCTCGTTTCATCAATGTAGATGTTGGACTGAAGCAGCTAATAATAATTTACAAAGACAAAAGGGTTGTTGAATAACTACTGAGAGATTTCAGCTACTGTCTAGGCTTTCACTGGTTTTCTACACCTCCCTTTCTTCATGTGTTCAACACTTTTCCCTTATGCCATTTCCTTTTATTATGCATAAATGAATTTGTAAACTAGTTTGATTTGTTTTATTTGCATATACAGTACAGTCTCCAACAACTGGAGAAGGTTTCAAGCCAACTGCACCTTTTGAAATTTATTTTCTGAGAAAATGGTGGTGTTCAATACTTATTTTGCCCGCTGTATATATAAATATATGACTACTTTTTTTACTGTGCAAAAACCATTGTACACTCACTAAATATTTGAATAAGTTTTGCTAAAGCACACTTAAAATTGTTAGATCTTTATATTCTATATTATGGTGGCTTGGAAATCGTATGTGAAACCCATTTCCTTGGATTTATACACAAAATGATGTCCTAGTTTCCAAAAGCATCAATAGATTATTCAAAAAGAAAGGCAAACATAGTCTACTCTCAGTGGAGATTGAATGTTGTACACTAGAAGACACACTAAGCAACTTAAAAATACAGTATAATTACAAACAGCATTACACAACAGCACAACTACATTAGCCATTTAAAATTCTGAACCCTCAGAAATTTAGCATTTTTGGTATTTTGCATGCATATAAAAATCAGCAAGCAACAATCCTTACAGTGACATAAAATGCACTTTTAAAGATGCATTTTTAAAAGCATAGACCTTAGGCCAGAAGACTAATTATGAAAAAATCCCTTTCCTGATTAATTTCCATGTTAAACTGTCATTGTGTTTTAAACATTTTACTTCAAAATAAACCTTAAATGGTGGCTAGTTATTTTTTAAATGTGTGTGTTTTTTTGCCAGAATAAGAAATAATATGGACCTGACTTTTTGCTTACAGTCAGCAGTCTGACTAGACGGGAATGTGTGGAAGCCAACATACACACAAAAGATTAAAGTCATTATATCCTCAAACACAAATCCATGAATGTGGAATGACAATGAAGGCCACATACCTACAAACAAATAATGCACAAATAACTTATAATCCATCCCAAACAAAAACAGGATTATGCATTCTCCCTTTCATAGTGCACGGGCACACACATACAGCGGAATACTGATATGAGACCGCTAGTACTCATAACTCTGTTTCCTCCTTTTCTTGGCCCTGTCACCTCCCTTGTGACACTTCTGTCTCCTGTTCCTGAAAGGGGTCTCCATCTCCTTTCAATGAATGCAGTGAGTACCCATCTGTTGGTGCTGATAACCACAGCCTTCCCTCCCTGCGTGCCTCTCTCTGTCTTTTTTTTTTAGGGCGCTGCCACTTCAGCTGTATTCTGTCACTAAAAGGGCAAGAGCCTAGTGCCAAGCTTCTGGAAAAAACACGCCAATTAGCAAGCCAAGTGAAGAAAAAAGAAAGAACAAACCATTTCAAAAGGGTTTGTGCCCTTTTAAAAGGTGACAATTATGAAAAATGTAGAATTTAGCATAATTATACACATACTGTACATATAAATAAAAAAGATGCACAAAGGGAATGAGCGTGTTTATCTGTTCATTTGCTTTAATTGGAGTATATCCTGTGGCTTTGTTTTTGTCCATGTCATTTCATTTTGTTGACCTGATTGTCCTGCCATGTGCTATATTTTTCAATTAGTCCTTGAGTATATATTTTAGTATATAAAAAAAAAACCTTTAATGTCTTGAATGTTTCAAATTTTGACTGCCATTTGACAACCAACACCATTGTAACTCATTAAATATTTTGATAATTGTTGCTAAAGCACACTTGAAATTGTTAGATCTTTTAAATCTACATTATGGTGTCTTGGAAGTCATGAGTGAAACCCAGTCCCTTAGAATCATACGCAAAATCATGTCCTAGTTTCCAAATACAACCATTGATTATTCAGAAAAAGAAACAAACAAACCCTACACTCAGTAGACATTGAATGCCGCTTTGAAGGTCTCAACTAGAACTAGTTTGTATTCTTGGTGCTTTGCATTGATATGCACACTGCACATCCAAAAAAGGCACATACTATAATATTTCATTGGACCAACTTCAGCTTTTATCACACACATTCACCATGGCATTGTTAAAATATGCTTCTGCAACATCACAACTCTTATTCCCAGAGTTGCAATAATTTCTCTCCAAGATCATTTACTGATGATGGGACAATCAGACTATTGCTAAAAGTCTTTTCTAGCACATCCCAACGACTCAGAATGTGGTTAAGGTTTGGACTCTGTGGTTGCCAATCCATGTGTGAAAAAGATGTCTCGTGCTCCCTGAACCACTTTCACAATTTGAGCCCAATGAACCCTGCCATTGTCATCTTGGAATATTTATGTGCATATCAGAATAGTAACATCATTTGATGCAATAAACTGACCATTCAGGACATTCAGCTCTGGGCACATAATGTAAATGAACCTAGCAGTGACCAACTGCAGCATCTCCATTATAGCGCTGCAAACTGAAGCTATTTGTCTTTTAATTAGGCTCACTGATGTGGTTTGATGAAGTGGTTTTCTTAAATCTACACAGCTATTTAATCTCAATCCCTTGAGTTTCCTTTTCAGTGTACATGTTGAAATGCTTTTTAATTTTACTATTAACCAAAGCCATTAGTTTTTACGATTTGATTTTACCAGATGTTTAATTGATTGCCTTCTTGATCATACTTTTTTCCAACCACATTTCTTCCTCAGAGAT